>PVKS010030445.1:0-24349 GCA_004027875.1 Aplodontia rufa
TAACAATAATAGGGTGATCAATCAAGTAAAGCAAGTGGATTGGGGGAAGAAGGAGGGGACAGATAAAGGGTCAAGGCACTGGGAAAGAAGTTTGAGGAAGTTACGTTATGTATACGTATGAATATGGCATAATGAATCCCACTTTTATTATTATATTGGTATTATAAAATACCAATAAAAACTTTTTTAAATTACAAAAATATACTTGACTATTTAAAATAAACATAATAATGTATTATAAAATTTATATATATGTAGGAGTAAGACTTATGTTACAAATATACAAATGTAAAGGGGCAAATGAGAGCATTTTACTTTAAGGGTTTTATATTATATATAAGTTGAATAATATTTTTGTAGAATCACTGAGATAATTTAAGCATGCATATTGTAAACCCTAGAGAAACCACTAAAAATTAAAACAAAGAGGCCCTGAAATGAAGTTAGCAATGGAGATAAAAATGGAATATTCAAAATATTCAATTAATTCAAAAGAAGATAAGGAAGAAGTAAAACAAGGTTGATGGGGCAAGTAAAACAAAAATTGCTATATGGCAGATTAAAATCTGACCATATCAACAATTATATTTAATACAGATGACCTAAATCTAGTTCAATCAAAGAAATTGTCAGACTGAATTTAAAAAAAAAAAACACTTCAAATATAACGAAATGTGGTGATATCTATAGCAATATACTCTCACTGCATATTTATTAAAATAGTTAATACCACATGCTGGTGGGGCTACTAAGTAAATCCCAAATATTTGAAGGGAATTCGAATTTGCACGGCCATTTTGGAAAACTGTTTGGAAGATTTAAAAAATGGTCAGAAATTCAATGTAATTTGCAAGGCAATCTCTACAAAGCTTTATTTATAATTGCCAAAAATCTGAAAACAATCTAATGTTTTTCAGCAGTCAATGAATAATACCACATCATGGAATACTGCTCAGCAGAAAAACTTAATGAACCAGGAAGCACCCAAAAACGAGGAAGAATCTCAAATTGGTTATGCCAAATGTACTAATCCAGACTGAAAAAATTACATTGATTCCATTAATATGAAATTCTGAAAAAGGCAAAACAATAATGTAGGAAACCAGATATCTGTGTTAAAAATATCTGAGATTTTTGGATTAATAAAATTGTTCTATAATTTTATTATTTGCTAGATTACTATATACATTTGCCAAAAGTCAGGGAATTGTACACTAAAATTATGCAATATATATAGTAAGATGCATGAAAATTAGGTCTCAAAGTAAACTAAGTGGTTGGATGGAAATCTATCAAGAAACAATCATAAAAATTCTGGAGTGACAAGTAAACTAGACTTAGAACAAAATTACCAACTAGTTTATACAGATAATAAGTTTCAACAATAATATTTTGGTTACATTGTGTTAAGTAAAATGTATTATTAAAATGAGTTTGATCATTTTCTCTTTTTTAAGATTAGAAATTTTAAGATGATATATATGACTGACTTTAATTCTCTATTGTATAGTGCTGGAATAGTGTATCTGGATTTTTTTAACACAAGTTTCATGGTAATTCAATGGGGAAGGACAATCTTTTTAACCAATGGTGTTTGGAAAACTGAATATTCATATGGAAAAATAAATAAAATGGATTTCATTTTTAACTCAAACAATGCACAAAAATTAAATCAGTAAGATCACAGACTTTAAAACTCCCAGAAGAAACCACAGGAGAAAATACCCTCAACTTGATATAAGCAAAAATTTCTCAGAGATAACACAAGAAGCATAACCTACAGAACAAATGAAAGGGTAAATTGGCTCCTAACAAAATTTAAAACTTCTGCCACTAACTGGAAACAAATATTTGCACTATTTGTATAAGACAAATGCTTTGTATTAAAGATATATTAGATATGTTCACTAATATAACTCAATAATAAAAAACAACTGTCCCAACCCAATGGAAAAATGGACAAAAAATCTGAACAAAATCTTCAAGAGATGTACAAATAGCACCTGAGAAGGAGCTCAACACTATATTCATCAAGTAAGTGTAACATCAAAGCGGAAAAGGATATCATTACACACACACGTTGAAATGTTAAATTAGAAAGGTTAAATGTACCAAGTTTGCCAAACACATGGATCAATTGAAATCTCTCATGCCTCACTGTGGGAATGTCAAATGTCACAACCAGTTTGAAAAATAATTTAGCAAAATGTTTTAAAGTTAGTCATATATTCACCTTGTAACTCAACAATTCTACTTATTTGCCACAAAGAAAACAAGATATACGTATATGTGAAGACTTGGACATGAGTGTTCATAGCACCTTTATACATATTGGCTAAAACAGAACAATTTTAATGCCTGTCAGTAGGTGAATGAACAATTTGATGTATATTTATAAAATGAAATAAATACTACTTCTTAATAAAAGGGAGAAAATTACTGATCATTATAACAACATAAATAAATCACAAAAGTATGCAGAGCAAAACAAAACAAACCCCAGTATGACAGTACATATCATATAATCACATTTACATAAAACCCTAAACACAATATATTTAACCACAGTGGAAAAATGATAACAGTTGCTGCCTAGATCTGAGGGCCTTGGGAATTAACCAGGACTAAGTATCAGAGAATTTGGGGAGTTTGTGGAAATGTTGTATATTCTGATTACAATGGTGGTATGTATATATGAATACATAAATTTGTGTTTCCCAAAATTCATCTGTTGAAGTCTAATCCTCAGTACTTCAGAATGTGATCTCACAGATGTAATTGGTTAAGATGAGATCACATTGCAGTAGGGTAGTTCCCTAATCCAGTATATTTGATGTCCTTAGAAAGAGGGGAAATTTTTAACAGACCAATACACAGGGAGTATACTCTATGAAAAACAGTTTAAGTTACAACCATGGAATGTTCAAGCTTGCCTACAAACCAGCGGAGGAGAGAAGTGTGGAACAGATCACTTCCTCATAGAATCAGAGGGAGCATGCTCCTGCCAACACCTTGATCTCAAACGTCTTAGCTTCCAGAGCCATGAGACAATAAATTTCTGTTGTTTAAGCCACTCAGCCTGTGGTACTTTGTTATAATAGCTCTACCACTCATCAAAATGAAGCACAGATTTTTTTTAATCTAAATTGTATCTTAATAAATTTTATTTAAAATAATTGAATATAGTTCATAAAAATCTGAAAATCTCTTGCTTTCTTTCTCTCTCTGTGCATGTAATATCATTTAATGTGTACACTAGGTGCTCAATAATTTCAGCTATGTTCTTTCATTTAATTTCTCATATTAATGTTGTTAGGAAATTACTATCATTCTAGCATCATATGTAAGCAAACTATATCAAAGATAAGTTTAATAAAATGTCTTTATAATATGGCATTATCTAATTAGAGAAAGGGAAAGCTGCTACAAGAATTCATTTCTCACTAGAAACTCAGTGTTGTATCTTGCCTTACCCTTAAGTTTAGTTAATGAGAGCATCAATGATATGTGGCTGATGGCTATTTCCGTTTTTTATCGTTGTCTTTAAGAAGAGATTTTCTACTGTCTTCCATGTCTACACTTCTCTTATGATTTAGACACTTAGTCCCCATCACAACTTCCAAGCTTGTCTTCATTTTCACTCCTTAGTCAACTAGTTGAGTCTTTCCCTAAATTTCCAAAGTCTGGGACTATTTTGCTGATTTTTTCTTTTTCATACTAACATTTCCTTGTTTCATATATATAATGGCTGCTAACCTCCCCTTGAGGATACTAATAATGTTGGAGGCACTCTTACCTGAAATACCGGCTGCTTCTGGTGTCCCTGGACATCTTGTTCACTTATCTGTACTTTTGTCTGATGACTCTTTTTGTCTTCATGAAAAGGTTTGAAGAACTGGATTGATGAACATAGGGATCTCTTGTTTCAGGGGAGGCCTGACCTAAAATTCTCTTGGTGGCATGTGGATTAATTGGCCTCCTTTGCTGTTATGTGGGCAGGGTGGAGCCAGAAAGTAGAGAATGAAGTTTGGCAGCCAGCAACTGGGTGTAAGAAAGCAGATTCTCCAGTCATTTGGTTTGTGACTGTACCGTAGAGAAATGCCCTGTCCTCAGCGGCAGCCTTCTCTGGTATGGGTGCTAAGCCCAGGCTCCTTGTGATCTGAATTAATTATCAGTATAATTCTAGTTGCCATCCATTTTGGGGACATTCTTGCTTTTGTAAGCACATTTGTGTTTCTCTTTATTTTATGAATTGAGGACAATTCAGTCTATTTTCTGAAAAATGTAGTCAACTGATTAAAAATCTGTGGAACATAAACTTCATCTTTCTCTGATCTTAGCTTAACCATATTCCTCTTATATTTCTTATAGGCCACTCTAAACTTCTAAAGAAAGCTATCTCTTTTCCCCTTCTACAGATCTTCCTTCATCTAGCAAATTCCTGGCATATCCAAGGATTATAAAATTGTATGTGTATTTAAACCTGGTATGGGAGGTACTATTGAGGTCATTAACAGTCCCAGGAGAAAGGTCTTGCAATAGCGATCCCATGGAGGAGCAAGGACTTTGGATTTAGAGAATGGAGATGTGCATTACATTTCTCAAACTTGAGACACTAGGCACTGTTGCTCAACATTTTAGAGTATGCATTCTAACATTTAAGAATGTTAGGTTTACTCTGAGAATCCAATAATGTATGAAATGTATAGTGGTTTCCCTAACACAGAGTTGGTGTTCAATACCTGGCAATCCATCACCCCTCTCACACCATCATCTGCAATCCATGGCTACAGATATTTTAATCACCTAAGAGTCAAGCTCTTCAGGTCCCCGGAGTATTAAAGTAGTTTATTATAAAGTGATATAAAACTCTAAGATTGATATCTTAATAGAACTTATTCTCTGCTCGAACTCTGAATACCTGAGTACCTTTTAAGTGTATTGATACCTATCATGTCAAATTACTTATTCAATCAAGGTATCTCTTTGAGCTCCAATAGTTCATTTTAATCCAGCTTTCACTGTTCTCCCACTTTCTGGTGCTGATTCATATAGCACATTTCTTTTTCCATGACCTTAAAACACTTTTGGCTTTCAGTTGCTATTGTTTCTAGAATGTTCCTGCAATGAAGTATTATCTTTCTTTCTGCACAGAATTATTCCCCTCAGTCATTATTCTTACTTATCCTTGAGATGTAAAACTACAGTGTCAATTCCTCTGGAAAATTATCTTTACTCTTCCCTCTACCAGGCAAAGTCCCACTTTTCAATACGCTCATGGTACTGTATTATCTTTTCAGTTACATAGTTCCAACATGTACATGGTTTATAATCATGTTTATGTGGTTATCTAATTAATGTCTCTCTCACTAGATTCCTATTTCCTCAGGACATTTTCACTTATAAGCATATCTATAGAGATCAGCACAGTCCAAGGCAGATCAGCAGACCATAGGAATTCAATTTTTTTTAAAGAGAGAAGGACAGAAAGAGAGAGAGAGAGAGAGAATCAATTTTTATTGAGTTTTTCACATGGCTTTCATTGCGCTGACACTTAGTTGTGTACGTGGTGCTGGGGTTTGAACTCGTGTACTCGTGCATGCTGGGCAAGCGCTGTAACCACTGCGCCACCGTTCCAGCTCTCAATTTTTTTTTAATGAATGAATGAATGAAACTTGAAAGTAGAAAGCTTTAGGAGAAGCTACTATTCGTATTCTTTTATTGTTCCTACGCATGCTATTCCCACATGGAATTTGAAAATTCTCTCATGTTTTACCCACAGGACTCAATCAGCCTGGATTTTGGTATTTCTAATATTTTAAATCATTTCATGCCTTTTCGGTATAAATCTGTGATTTGTACTTCATCTTCCATGTATGTGTCTCTTTTTTTTTTTTAAAGAGAAAGAGGGACAGTGAGAAAGAGAAAGAAAGAATCAATTTTATTTAGTTTTTCACGTGATTTTCATTCCTCTGACACTTTGTTGCGCATGTGGTGCTGGGGTTTGAACTCGTATCCTCGCACATGCCAGGCAAGCGCCTTAACACAGAGCCACCACTCCAGCCCTGTATGTGGCTTTTAAAATTGAGCTTCTCAGGTAGTCTTGTATAGGTCCTCTGATTTTCATCCTCATGAGAATAGTCATAAACATAATTGGCAGCAATTATGGTTTTATAATTAGAAGATAGTTTTTAGTAAGCATTGAAATATTAGTTTACAAAACTTAATGGTCCAGTGCAAGTGTATTTAGTTATTAGCACTGCTTTCCACACTTATTACTTTGTGTAAAATATGTGAGAATTGAATGATACGAAGAAATAAAGATATTTAATTGCTAAGTGGTAATAGAGTTCTAAAGAGAGTGTCTGCCTTTTTAAAACCTCAAACTGATATAATTTATCCTTAATTCCCACAAATTAATGAAAGAGGATCAGATTATTTCACTAAACTATTTCTTCAGATCCTGAATGTTACAGTGCCAATGTAGAAATATCACCTCAGATGAGTTGTTTTTAAATCAACTTACACTGTAATTCTTTGTGAAGTAAATTAGCTTAAACTCCAAATCTGAAGTTTGGTATGTCTGTAAAAATGATAAACATATATCTTAGCTCACCATAATATTTAGAAGAGTTGACATTTCTTTTAAAAATATTTTTGAAATATTAAAGAACAGTAGATTTCAAACTATAATCTTGAATAGAAATATTCAAATTACCTAAAGGATTAGGAGAGAAATTTGTTTTTGTATTACTCTTGCGTGTTGACAGTTATTAATTATTTTTAATAAATGAAGACTCTAAAGTAATGAACACGTGGTGTTGTGTGGCAAATCTTTAAAGCTAAAATACTGGTGCTGATAGATACTATTCTATAAGCTTTGGCATGTTTTAAATTCACATAAAGAATGTCTATCATACTTCATTTTAGTGTTGACTTTCCACTATGACAATGTGCAAAAAAATTACTTATGTTATCCACAATAAAATCAGGATCCTGCACTTAGTGCAATAAGGTAAACTCATTCAGCTAATTGTGTTCTCCGAGAGATGGATAAGAGTACTGTCATTCTCAAAGAGTTCACTATTTAAAGAATTAAATATAACACAAGGCAAATTTAATAATTAATATGGGCATATTAAAAGGGCATTATAGTAGACAGCATTTAATTATTACCAGAATTAAAGGAAAATTCCTGGAAGATTTCATATTTACTGAAGTGTCAAAAGAAGAATAATATGGTATGATAGATGCATAGCTTTTTCAAGGTAAATAATGACAAAAATAATGATCAAAAACTACACTGACCACATAGTATGTGCATAATGTTCTTTTTAGTACATCACACATAATGCCACAATTGATTCTGAGAGCACTCTGTGTGACATGTTATGTGTCCCACTTTACAGGAGCAGAAACAGAATTATGGAGTCTAGCAGCTTAACCAAGGCTATGGCCTTTGTAGAAGACAGACAACATAAACATGATTAAGTAGGTCCTCAAATGTTTTTCTTAAGCAAAGAAAACTCAAGAAAGGGAGAAATTCCAGTGAAAAGAATAAACATGAACTGAAAAGAAGTGGGGAGAGTCGCAACCAAGAGGCTCCAGTAGGAGACACTGCAAGAGCACAGGAATTTAATGATGGAGATCTAACGAGGGACACATTCAAGAAAGCTTATAACTAACAGATTTGATGGTTAGTCCTTACTGTGGGGAGAGCAGTGAGGAACAGAAGATAAATCTGAGTAATGTCATAGATACTATTTAAGAAGGCAGTCATGTATATTTTGGGGAAAACAGTTCCCACAAAATCTGCTTTAAGATTTGAAATTTTTAACTTATAAACTATTAACTTAACTTTTGGCTACCTCTATTTTGAACAACCTATTCTGCCTGCTGATTCTTGAAATTTTGGTTCATTAATTGCCTTCCTGCAGTTATTTATGCGAATCTGTTTTTTTCTTTTGCATTATCCAGCTTTTTCACTGATTCCTGCATATAAATGATCTCCCATATTCCTGTTCCTAAACACTGCTCGATTATTCTCTAAATGTTCTTGAAGTATTTACTATTTTGTCAAATCTGTCAAAACCACAGTAACTTCATATCCTTCAAGCTCTTGTACTTTAAAATTTTTCTTTCATCTTATTCAAAAATTTTGTGATTATGCTTCTAAAAATATACAACTATCTGTTTTCTACTGCACATAAAAATACCTAAACAGTTACATTGACTCTGCAAACTTCTCATATTATGCTATTTATGTTAATGGCAATGTTATGGTTTGCAAATGAGATGTCCCCCCCAAATCTCTTATTAATGCAGAAATATTCAAAGGCAAATATTTTGATTATGAGAACTGTAACCTAATCCGTCCACCATACCTGGAATGGACTGATTAGGTTGTAACTTTAGGCAGGTAGTGTGTGGCTGGAAGAGGTAGGTCACTGGAAGGGTGCATCTTCCTTCCCCCACCACCCTACTTTCTGAATGTGCCGTGAGCTGTGCAACTTTCCTCCGCACTGGGCCCTTCCATGCTGTGCTATCTCACTTGGGCCCAGAGCAAAGGAGAAAGCTGTGGACAGAGACCTCTGAAACTGTGAGTCCCAAATAAACTTCCTCATCTAAGTTGTTGTTGTCAGGTATTTTGGTCATAGTGATGCAAAAACAAAAGCAGTTATATCAATAAGTCAAATTTAGAAAACTTCTGACAATTGTACTCATTCATCTCAATATTACCTCCAAATCAAAGCATGCATCATGCAAAGGAAACTGAAAATAATACTTTGAAACATTATTAATTTTAATATGTGAATAGGGAATGAATAAATTCACCAGCAGAAAAAAATACCAAAAGTAACATTTTACAGAGTTTTAGTCTAAAAGCACAAAACATTTTTCATAGAAACAAATATATCACCACTATAGGTACCATCACATGACAACATTTATACACAATGTATTTGCCATTATGGAAATCAGCGGCAACGGTGACACAATACATCAGCTCCTCTTTGTTAGACTGATTGCTATTATACTTCCTGGCCTGCAGGAGTATTTGCCAGGATACAAAGGAAAATGTGTGACCTCAACTTAAACACCACACAGGAAGCTCTGGCTGCCCTGCTTAATCCTATATTTACTATGATCACTAGAAATGCTTTCATTTCACTACTCAGACTTTATTTCATTTACTACTAAAGCCATTCCCAAGAAACCAAACATTTTAACAGATTCATGAGGATATAAAAGGATTATTTTATACAAAATAACAAGTGTAATAACAGGGTTTACTATTCTATATTCCCAAACTTAACAACAACAACAAAACCTATTCAGGTATTAAGCGGAAAACAACTTGAGATTTAGTACAAGTAATACCATAGCACTGGACTGAGGAAATTGTTATAAAAAGATTTCTTTCAGTTTTAGAGCTGATCATTTTAAATGCACCAGATAATCTTCTGAGGACCATTCACATTCAACATTTAGATTCATTTTATTAGTGGCATATACAAAGCACCATATAATATAATATAATAATATATGAAATGTAGAATAATCATGACTATGTAATTAACCATAGAAATAACTGCTAAGAAAATATAGCAATATTAAACACAGGATTTCTAAAACCATTACACACATTACTTCTCTCAAAGCTAATGTCCCATGTTTTATTTTATAGTTTTTTGTCAATCAATTCATATGCATTTGGCACTTTTGGGGGGCTGAAATAGCTATGTTCTGTACAGTAATGTTACAGTTTTATACAAACTTCAGAAATATGGCATTTGGAATAGTCTTTATGATCTCCTTCCAAGTGCTCCATTTCACACAACAGCAAATACTCTGAATGCTTTTCCTCCTGGAGGATTCTGTAAACTGCAGAAAATAAAAAAAAAAATTGATGTCATCTCTACATATAATCCTTCTAATAAATCATGTCATTCTATGACCATTAAGAAGGCAGTTATACAAATCCAGATGGTCAACTTTCCTAGGCTACTGTAATTTATAGTACTGGAATGTTTGAGTGAGGATGACCTAATTCTTAAAATCTGGGTTGTATGCTAGACTGCAAGTTTATTAAAAATTTTACGATACATGATAGGAATAATAGTAGTCTCTACAAAACTGCATGAACTCTGGGTGTTTTCATATTTTACTTCCTCTGATTCTAATCAAGCAGTTAGGCAGCCATTGCTCCATTTTCTTGGGGGTAATACTGAGACTCAATTTACAACTAATTTCCATAGATTAAAGTTAACTCCAAAACAAAAGCATGGTTGACAGTTAGCAATGCTGTAAGAGCACTAGCTCATTATCATTTCCTGACAAAATTTAAATTATATTGCTATCACAGAGATTAATTAACACCCACATTCCTAAAAACATGTTTAATGGTAATATCTGAAAATGTCCAAGTATTTCTTCACAAAACTGGAAAAATACATACACACATACACACAGCACTTTGTGTCATTTTGGAGGTACTTTTAAAAACAGAATTAAAAAGTAATGCAAAACCATAAATTTTTCTTTTTACTAAATTATTATTTATTTGGCAACAATGATTAAGTTACATTTTATGTAAATGTCTAGAAATTAAAACATATTGATAATGCCATTAATCATTATTTCTTTAATCAACTAGAAGCTCTTGAAGTTTTCACTTTTTTACATAGTTCTATTGACTTAATAATTAAAAAAGATTTTTAAATACAATGAATGATCAACACAATGAATCCTCAGAAAGAGACAAAGTGTAATTCTTTCCATGTATTTATTTAAAATTAGAGAATTTCAGAGTGAGAAAACAATGCAGATATCACAAATGTGCGCACACACATGCGCACACATCAGGTTTTTTATATAAGCAAATGATTAAGCTCAAGACATTTTTATTTGTAGAAAACAGACTGAGGGGCCCTAGGAGGTGTATGTGTTTTTTCTTAGTACACGGTGGTAAACTGGAAAAAGCTATTTTTCTTATCTCACAGGGCTTGTACTAGGCAAATTAGATTCTATAACTTAAGAATTCCCTTTACAGTGCTTGGAGTAGTAGCTCAGTGTTTACGGTGTTTGCCTGGCATGTGGGTTCAAACCCCAGCACAAATATACAACAATGTATTGGAGCAATGAAATACACATGAAAAACTAAATAAAAATTTATTCTATCTCTCTCACACTGTCCCTCTCTCTTAAAAAAAAAAAGTTCCTTTTATATATCATATCTGATTCTCAAGGCCAGGAGGCAAGTTATTGAGAAATCCCCTTCTCCACAATGGCCTCGGGATATGACCTCATCTGAAAACAGATGCTAAATGCAGATCTATCTTTCCAGGAGGAGGACACTCAAATGACCGTGTGGAAGACCATCTAGATGTTCTTCATAGCATATCCTGTGGTGTTCTTCATAGTAACTAACGAGTCGATATGTGAATCCTCCACTGGTAATTCTGAGAATCCCAGGAAATATCTAAAAGTCTGGGATTTTATTGGATGTCTATACAAATAAATGGGACTTAACATTACTTGTAAAGCACCAATAATTTCAAAAAATCCTTGAAGTTTCATTTCTCTTATTGTTTATTGTTACTTGATAAGATGAGCCACATGAATTTTCTCAAATCTCCAAAGTATATATAACACTAATGAGCTAAATAGCATAAGATGAAAGAGTTCGTTTACAACATACGAGGCATCCAGATTCCAATCCAAAAAAGAATTTGGTTCCAGAGAAAATAAGACTCATTGTTTTTGCAAATACTTTGTCAGATAACTGGATTAGAGAAATATTCAGTGCTTTGTTCACCTAGGAAGAATTAAATAGAAATACTAATCCAGCAAACCCAAAAGAGAATGAAAGAAATTTCCTAATTATAAGAGCAATTAACAAAAGAGTGGTTCTGACTTATAATCCGATTTTCATGTTGATTTTTATAAGTCTGCAAGAGACAGGCACCTCTGGTACTGCAGCTTCTCCCATCCCTGGAAAACCAGTTGTTACACAAGTATGTAAAGGAAACATGAGCTTGGCCACTTAACTTTGAAACCACACTCAAGTAGCTTCATTGCAAAACAATCATACAAGACAGATTACCATCTGAATTTGTATGAAAACAAATTACATGCACATGCGCGCGCGCACACACACACACATATACATGCTTGTTTTTACCTTTCTGAGAAGATTCCATTCTGAAAAGAAGCGGTGTAAGTCTTCCTTTTGTCCACAGGCATAACATCAACATAACCACCATGATTTCGAACCACCCCAGCATGTACCGCTGCTCTGCAGATACTGGACAGCTGAGGACGCAAGGAAAAATCCTGCCACTATTAGGAAAGTACTGTTGAACTTGACCAGTCTACTCTTCTGTAAGACTTAAGTCACCAACATCTGTCTATATAGCCATTTAGGAGTTACAAATGTTTTGCATATGAATGAATGTTTCAAAAGTCACAAAGTCAGAGACCATTCTGAGCAAGTCTGAAGGTAGATCTCAATTAAGGGTGGCTGCTATGGTAACACCCCTCCACTGTCTAATCTACAAATACTAGTCCTGTACAAACTGCAGGCTGTTAGAGTCAAAGCAATAAAAAAGCAAATTAGGTCCTTTTATCTCCTCAGGAGACTGTCATTACTAAATCTTAGCCTTTGCTGATGTATACTGAAGTCAGTCTGACCAAATGCTCACAGGTGGATTATCCGTAGCTCATTTATGTTCCATTTTGACTCACATATAACACAACCACAGTTCCATACATCTCTCTGGTCCATTTGCCAAAATACAGGTTTTTATTAAATGGCGAGTTTTTTCTTATTAAATAATATAATCTATGCAGAAATATTTTGCCTTAAAAAATAACCGCAAATTGACCAAATTATATTGCCATATTGTATCCCTTACAAATATGTAACAATGAATTCCACTAGTGTGTATAATTATAATGCACTAATAAAATATTTATGATAAAAAGAAAAAGAATAATCATAAATTCTACCTTGATTTTCAAGGTCTATTATGCTGGTTTGAAAGATCTGATGTGAGTACTAGAAAAATGCTTTGTTTACATCATACAAGTTATATCATCTGAATTGAATAAAATTTCTATAAATGAGAAAATGATTGTTTCAGGTCCTCAAAAATTTTAAACGAATCCTAAAAGTCAAATCATTTATTTTGGTCCATCACAGCCTTTCCTAGATTTTAATGTTGGCTTTAATGCAAATGTTCTACCAAAATTTGTCCATAGCTGAGTGCAGCCTGAGGAAATCCCACGACAGGAAATACTTGAAGTGTTTCAGTATAGAGCAATCCCCTCACCTCCCCACAGGTCCTACTGGCATGTTCTGTTCTTATCTCTCTGCACATGCTGTGATTTAATATGCTTTTTTAAGTTCACGTAAGCGTGTATATCTTCCGTGACCTTGCTTTCTCACTGTGCTCTGAACTCTACACCATCAGTCAGTATTTATTAGCTCAGAGAGCCTGCAGGCCAAGCTGCTTAATCCTTTTCATGCTTTTCCTATCTCACAAAAATACCACACATCTGAAACCTGTGTCCTGACTCTGAGGAGGCATTTCAGGTACCATTTTAAAGTCCCACGCTGAATTCATAATTGTATCCAATATGGTTCATAACAGATGGGATTAGAAACAATTCTGTACACATATTATTCCTGTTCTGTTAAAAGGGTAATATAAGCATTTTTTTCCCAAGGCAACAAAAGTGCTTAGATAATAACATTCACTAAATCCAAACACTATGTTTGAGACCATTGTTTTGCTTCAAGCTATGCAGTCAGCAAGCATTCCTACTGAGTTCAAAGGTCAGAGATTTTTTCCATAGGCATACTTCATAAGAACATATTACTGAAAAGAATGAAGAACTTTTTCTGCAAATGTAGTAGAATTTTAATGGATGGAGAAATTAATAATCTGTAATAAATTACAAATAAAAATTCATAGCTGTAAATTGCGTAAGTTCTAACTGTGCAGCGTGAAGAGAGAGGGGGAGGCATTTTGGTTGCCTCACGCTCATCTTATCAACCTTATTTGAAGAGATAACGCATTCTGTAGGAGGTGGAAGATTGTCAGTTCATGGTTCAATCTGATTCGCTACTTCCCAGAGACTGCGATCTTTATATTTCCAGCTTACTAGCCCCAAAGGACCTACAAATACATGTTTCCTACCCATTTCACTGAGATAGGAAGATAAAATAATCTCAGGATATAAGATCTAACCAAACCCTCATTCTAGCCAGAGATGACTTAAAAGTATAGAAGTATTTAGGCTATTTTGAAAGACTTTTAACAGACATGACTAAAATTAAAAGTTCTGGTGCTCAAAGGGAAAAGCTAGAAGGAATGATGCTTCTTGAAGTCTCTGAGGACATATTCCTACACATTCACTAGTTGTTTTCATCAATTTCTGTGTAAGGTACTTCCATTGCATGCTCCAAGTTCTGTCAAGGTACGAAGAAGCACATCTTATTCACAGCTTGGCGGATATCAAATAAGTGATGAAAAATGATCAGCAGTCCAGCTGCTGCCCTTGAGGAACTTACCAACTAATAAAAGAGACAGAGTAACCAACATGAGACTAACAAAACAGACTAGTTCTACAAGGAAAAAGCAATGAATAGGGATTGAAAGCAGGATGAGTTCACACTTGGATTAGAAGAGTCAGTAATGTACCTCACTGAAAAGGTAGCAATAATTCAGAATGTAAGGAATGCCCATGACTTTGACAGAGAAATTTCAAAAAGGATGTATTTTAACCAGAGACAAGAATATAAACACAAATGTGAGGACAAGCAAATTCAAGATATCAGCAAGACCTTTAAGCTGCACATAAGAATAATGCAAATTAGGGGCTGGAGCAGTGGCTCAGTGGTTGCAACATTTGCCTGGCATGGGCTAGAATACAAGTTCGAACCCCAGCACCACGTACACAACTAAGTATCAGAGCAACGAAAGCCACATGAAAATCTGAAATAAATTTGATTCTCTCTTTCCCTCTCTCCTTCTCTCTCTCAGTCCCTCTCTCTTTAAAAACAAAAAGAATAATGCAAATGAAAGCACAGAGGACTTGGAATTGAAGAATAATTTCAAAAGTGAAGCTGAGTTGGGAAAAAAAAACCAAAAACTGGACTCAAATGAATTTGTTAAGAGAAATAAGGTGGTAATGTGCATGTTTCAGGACTCTTTACACAATCAGATCCTTGTAGTACTACACATCAAGAAGTTTCCTAAATTTGTTTTTGCAACTCTCTGGCTTAAAAATATGTAATGGTTTCTAAATGTCTGCAGTAAAATCTAAACTTGACAGCATGCACTTTCAGACTCTTCATTTGCACATTGGAAGAGCAGATTCCTCTCTCTCTCTCTCAAACTAGTTTGGCTGTGGCCCCCTTGAGCTCCAATTCTCACCAGCTCACAGATGAGAAAAGCTATTTGCTATGGCTACATGCGACACATTTACTCTCAGCCCCAAGTCTTTGTAGGTATCATTTATCCCACTCAGAATACTTCCTAATCCCTCTACCAAGCACCACTTCCAACCTTGCTCAAGACGCATTTATCCATAAGGAAGCCATCACTGTTAATATTCCTTGTTTAAGTCATCTACTATATTGAACCAGCAACTAGTTTCCTTTTGATGATACCTTCAGGAATGATCTGTTTTTCATTCTAAGCTATTTTTCAAATGCCCTTTTTATACTGAAGATATTATCTATACATTTGGCAAATTCTTAATTATCCAGTTCATACTTTAGATACTCATGAACTAAAAGGAAAATTAAAGAAAATAAAAACGCATTTTCCTTTTCAAGAATGTCTTCAGATTTTTTCTTTTTATGATGTAAGATTTATGAGAAAAATATATCCTGGGGAATAATACTGGATAAATTATAGTTATATTGTGTGCATGTATGAATATGCAACAACACATCCTATCATTACGTACAACTACAATGCTCCAATAAAAAGTGTTGGAAAAATGTGAAAAAAAGATATATAAGAAACATATAAAGAAATGTTTAGCCAAAATAAATGATTATATACTCATATCTGCATATGGATATTCATTTTGCAGTGATATTGTGAACTAACTATTATAAGAATATAGATATTGGTACAGAAACTATTTCCTTATTACGTATATAGAGGCAAATATGTACATTTAAATGCATGTATATACTTTTATTTATGCATGAATATTGAGATCTGTATTAATTAGGATACTTACATCAGAATAAATTCGAGATCCAATTACTCGAGCATAATGTGGATTTGCTTGCATGCAGTTACGAGGACAGTACACTCTGAAAAACAAAAACGTATAAGTAGGCTGCTTACTAATTTAGTCTTCTTATTAATAAAAGCATAGGTATTAATACTCAGAAGTAAACAACCTTGTAAACCCCCCTCATTGTTTTCTCTCCTGAAGTAGGTCAATTGTACAAAGCAGGAAGTTGGCACAATTGTTTCTGTTGACTTTATCAATCTCAGCACAAATATGATTTCTTAAATGTAGTCAGGAAGCCTTCTAACTTGGGGATTCAAAGTAGAAAAAAAACCCATCAGAATCACCCCTAAGTACTGGAGGATTTGATATTCATTGTGTCTACAGAATTTAGTAAACAGACAACTAGAAAAATCTGAGTCACTATCTCATAACATCTCCTAGCTTCTCTTGTCTGTTTACATGTTTTTTTTTCAGGGCTGAGGACCAAACTCGGGCCTTGCACACACTAGGCAAGCGCTCTGCCACTGAGCTAAATCCCCAACCCCTGTTTACATTTTTGTCTTGCATCCAATTCATGACTTCAATTATCATGTACAGTTTATTTCCAAATTTACATCTCCTGTTGAGACTTGGTATATTCAAAAAATGTATATCCAACTGCTTATTCAATATCTCCTGTTAGATAAAATAAATATCTCAAATTCATTTGGCATGAAATAAAATTCCTCATCTCTACTCCCCCAAATCTATTTCTTCTGTAGGTTTCCCATCACAATACATGGTAACTTCATTATAATGGGAGTTCCAGCCCAACAATTTTATTCTGTCCTTGGCCCCTTTCTTTATTTCACATCTTACATTCAACCCAGCCATTGCTGTTGGCTACATATTAGAATATGTAGGGTTATCAGGGTATCCCTAATTTTCTCAAGCATGGTAACCCTGGATTCCAAACCGACTGTGAAACTGACTGCAACAGCTTCTCCTTATTAACCCTCTCCAATCTATCTCCACGAATACACATCCGAACATGTCATTTCTCTGCTCCAAATACTCCAGCGGCTTTCCATCTCATTCAGAAGAAATGATGAGATCCTATAACTCCCAAGCCCTGAATATTCAGTACCTCATTAACTTTCTGACTTCATAGTAGAAGGAAGACTCCTACTTTCTCACTCTGCTCTAGTCACTGTGGCCTGATGGTTATTACTAGAACAAACACAATATGATCCTGCCTTGGGACCTTTGTGTTTATCTTCCTCTTTGCATGGAATCCTCTTTCTCCAGATATCCTATTGCCTAACTACTATCTGACTGACTTAGTTCATTTAAAAGAAGTTTCCCAAAACTAATTTATTTAAATATACAATCCAGTTATCAGTGTTTAATAAAAAATATTTTCAAATGTATTCCCAGAGTTAAAGAAACTGTCAAACTGTCATGTGCCATGTTTTTTTTTAATCAACTGATTCTTCTTAGTTCATTCTCTCTCCTTCAAAACCACACACACACACACACACACACACACACACACACACAGAGTATGCATGACACTAATACACTAAAAGGAAATATAAACTAACACTGGGAAAAATATAATTCGTTTTACGTATTAAATGAGACTCAATATAGCAATCCGTGAAAATCATTGGTGAATGATGGTACTAATAATTTTTACAAAAGTATTTCAAAAATTTCATTTGAAACTACCTTTGCCAATTGAGGCAACTCTTCCTTGGGGATAGCTTTTAGGAAATAGCTACAGTTCTTATTTCTAAAATGTGTATAACAATGTACACTTTAGAAAGCGTATATTTCATGTAGTATCTAAGCCAGAACCATTTAAAAATAAGAAGTAAATAAATCTGAGTTTTTGTAACTGTGAATTAAACAACTGATGGTTACAAAAGACACCACCTGGGGGTTCTGCAAGATGAAGGCGGTTCCCATAGATTGGAAAACAAGCTGATTGTCTTTGAGAACTGTTGGACATTCTCTGCCTTCCCATTGACTGTTAAACTACGTGCTTTGCCTTTAGGGTCATGCTGTGTGAACTCTATCTTGCTCATATTTGGCACTTGGCTTGCTGAAGGCCAAGGTCAACAGCTTCAAGTTGAGTTACTATCAACTTAGTTAAGTTCAGGTTAAAAAAAACAAAGCCTGGGGGAACTTTTTTCTTGCATCCTATCTCTATTTTTTTTTTTTTAAGAAAGAGGGGACAGTGAGAGAAAGGGAGAAGCAATTTTTATTTAGTTTTTCATGTGACCTGCATTCCTTGGACACTTCGTTGTGTACGTGGTGCTGGAGTTTGAACTCTGTGTACTCATGCATGCCATGCAAGTGCTGTAATCGCCAAGCCACTGCTCCAGCCCCTATCTCTATTTTTAATACCTTCTTACATTCTACTGGGAAGGTAGGCAATGATCTAGTAAACATTCCCACATTTGAATGATAACTACTTTTACATCTTGGGCATTCAATAGATTTAAAAGACCTAATTGTTTATAGACATATGTAAGGCAGGAAAAGATTTCCACTAACACACACACACACAAACACACTTTCTACAAGGTTATAATCCTAAATAATTCAGTTTATTTTGGGTTTTTCTATTAGTGATGGAACCTCCCAAATATATGACTATGCACTTAAGTCTTGTTTCTTCATGTTCTTCTTCAGCTAATTTTTTTTTTCTTAAAGAGAGAGAGGGACAGTGAGAGAGAGAGAAATAAAGAATCAATTTTTTATTTAGTTTTTCATGTGGCCCTAGTTTCTCAGACACTTCAGTATGTACGTGGTGCTGGGGTTCAAACCCATGACCCTGCACATGCCAAGCAAGTGCTGTAACCACTGGGCCACCGTTCCAGCTCCAGCTAATTTCTTTTTATTATTCTTGCCATTCTTTTCCAGAACAAACTCTTTAAGTGAAATGAACTTCTAAGGCAGATACATCAATCACATGATTTCCCAAAAGTTATAAACCATCATATTGGTGATATCATTATGACCTAACTTATGAACTATTAAAATTTTACATGAAAGACAATTTTGATTTCACTAGACTTTAAAATAAAAATAATTAGAGTGCAGAGGGGGTGCTTTTCAAACTATATAAGGTCAAAATTATATAAAAATTATTATTTCTATGGATTTATTATTGGTGACAATAAAAACTAATTTACATTTTAAAAATTTCTATCATTTGCCTGTTTTTGGATGTTTCCTTTCCTGGAACAAGAAATATGAAACCTATTAATATTCTACTTGAATGATTTTTCTCTTTGGGAACAATATTGATATAGAGAATTTGAGTGATATAAAATTACCACCTTTTGAGCATCTACTAGAGAAAGGCTTTTAGTGGAACGCTCCACAGAGACTGTTATAGTCACAGGGTTGACATATGGTAACTAATAAATATTTATAAATGTGTAATTCTAAAATTCCTGCCTTTTTTAACATATAGTGATGCTATTCACCTAGCAATACATCTCTTCTTCTCCCTATAAAAATATAGCCTGAATACAGGAATAATCTGAAAAAAATCCTATACAATTATTAAACAGTGATTCAATCAAATCTGTGAGCTTTATAACAGTATAATTAGTGAAGCTCTAGTAATAGATGATAATATTTTTAGATGATATTTTTACAACAAAAGGGTTTAGCATATAGTTCATGAGTGGTCAGATGGCAAACAGTACATGAAGCACTTCATATAGAAAAGGACTCAAAGTATTCCACTCACTTTGTAATATGACTTCATTAAACACATGCAGATGAGTTTAGAGGTCTCAAATCAGCATGAACAAGTTAGCTGACCAAAAGCATTACAGTATTCTTAAATTAGAGTAGAAACAAAAGGATTTGAAAAGAAACAGCGTAGCCATTCTTGTGTGAAGGAACTGTCTGTATCTACATTTGAGAAACAGATAAAAAAATCATAGACATCTATAATTGAGAAACTCCCTCCTGAGAGAAAATGAGTACTTGCTTTTCTATATCAACATCATATTCTTCTGTTAGCTTGTAAACAACAATATCCTTCTTTAAATGAACATCACTTCAATTTTAAAAGGGCTTTTCCTAAGTGAGTAAACTTGATCATAAATTTAGACTGCCTAAATGTTTTAGATAATACAGGTTGTCAAAGTACAATTACATCTCTAAATCTCCTTACTGTTTTGGAAAGTAGGTATCTATAACTAAGACTGCATGTTCAAGGACACTTCACTTTGCCTCTGTATTGATGACAGTCTATGACCAGAATACGTCTCTAATAGTTTGTCTTAGCTTGGTCAAGAAAAATGAAAACTTTGTCTTCATTATTTTATAGTAGATACATTCCATTATAAACATAAAAGAAAGGCAGATGTGCCTTTTAACTTACCAGTTAGAACTGGATTAATTTAATTTAGAAACTGAATAATATTAAAAATGTTATATCATTTCAGTTTCTATAGAAAAAACATGTTATAGAATGAATGCTTTGTCTCCTCAAAATTCATATGTTGAGGTCCAAACCCCAATGTGACTGTACTTGGAGACAGACCCTTTAAGGAGCAAATTAAGGTTAATGAGGTCATAAGGGAGTACCCCTTACCAAACAGAATTAGAGTCCTTATAAGAGGAGAAGCAAAGGAGTAAGCTCTTTCTCCTCCCATCATGTCACACACAAAAAAAGACAGGGCTGCCTTTCAGCTAGGAAGAGCCTCCAGCAGTAACCTGATTGGAGGCAACTTGATCTTGGACATCCCCAACCTCTAGAACTGTGAGAAGCAAATTTAAATGTCATCCAGCCTGTGGCACTTTGTTATAATTGCACAAGCAGACTAATACAGAACTTTCTGTAACACATTGAACATACAGATCGTGTGCACAAGCCCTGCCATTACAGCACAGCAGAAACTATTTTTGCATTTGGAGAAAACACATCAGGAGGTCCTGGAGTGCATGGAATATGCAATGTCCCAGCTCTCCCTCCTGCTTAGCAGTTCAAGATCATATGCAACTTTGAACCCTGGAGGCACAGAATTTCAGGTAGAAACAGGTATAATAAAGCCAAAGTTCGACACACCACACCACACACACACACACACACACACACACGTTAAAATAAAAGAAAATTTATAACATATTACCTTGGACAATGAGAAGCAGGCTTATGAAATGGACAGAGCTGTTCCACAGTAGTTTCACAAGTGACAGCCTGAACTGAAGGATAAAAGCACAAAACAATAAGTGAATTTGTTAAAAGCAAAAAATATGATGCACAGTAGTAAGACAATACAATAAAAATGGGCTAACCTGTTACTTTAGAGACTGTGAAGGAATTAGCAGACTGATATTTGCTGAAGAGAAAAAGAAAGAAATGTCAACCATGCTCCATGTGCTTTCCAGCATCATCAGTAAGACTCCCACCATTTTCAGGCCCATGGATGCAATATTTTTAAAACATTATTTATTAAAATATCTAGATAAGCAGTGACACAAGAATATATCACCTATGCTAAATCCATATTGTCTTCATATCTTAAAATGAGAGGGTGGTTTGTTTTCATTACAAATCTCAAAAAGTTATAGGCAACAGCACACAGCAATGCATATAATAGCTACACATTAGTTTCAAATCAAAGTTAAAATTCTGAAACACTAATCCCTTATTTCCATAGAACCCACATTAGAAAATACAAGACAATGCTTTAAAAAGACAATAAGATAGTACCTTAAAGAAGTGTACATTAATCAATTTTTGTTCAACCTAATACCTACTAAAATGTCTACAGTGAATGAATGAACATCTCTTCATTACATGAATTATTAGAAAAATAGGAATAAAGTTGGGTACACCATTATATCAAAATTTTAATTAGAGCATGCATATCCAGATTTTGCAAAAATGCCTGTAGCAGAAAGTAAGGATTTTTGTGAAAGCATTTTAACATGGATATAATGTGTTTACCCTCTAAACACAATAAATCAGGATTTATTTCTTTAAGTTTCAAATTCAATATTTAACATTCATTATCTGTAATGTGACCCCCCCAATAATACTGTTGAGTCACAAAGCACAGAACCTATTAAATGTAGCACACTTCACACTTCAAGACAGTTTCTACAATAGACAAGCAAAAATTAACCATAAGAGAAAAAAGTAAATAATACAAAAAATGTTCCTTAATGAAATATCCAGTGTTTGATTTAAGAAAGCTAATAACTAATAATTATTTATTAATGTAATTTACAAACATCTGCTGAATAAATTACCTAATAAATATCTCTATAAATATATTTTACTAAAGAGAGTTATTGCAGTTAGCTAAAATCTACATATTCAGTCTCTGAATAAAGCTATATAAATCAAAGGTCATTCCACAAATTTTTAAGGGTGTTTAATAACTTTTTTATAATTATGAATTCCAATTTAACCCTTTTACAGAGTTTGATGAAATCCTATCTTTACAAAGGAAAGAGACAATGTTATATATGCTAAGAAAATCATTTTTTTGAGGTGTAACCATTTTTGTTGGTGATATTTCGAAGAAAAAAAGACACTGCTAAGTGTGGTCACGCATGCCTGTAATTCTATCATCTTGGGAGGCTGAGATAGAAGGATTGCAAGTTCAAGGTCAGCCTTAGCAATTTAGTTACACTCTCAGAAACTTAATACGTTCCCATCTCAAAATAAAAAAATAAAAAGGACTGTGTAGGTCACTGGTGAAGTATCCCTAGGTTCAACCCCCAGTGCCACACACACACTACACAAAGTTATTTCAAAACAAAACATTATTTCTACTTTCTATAGAATATGTACAAAAATGTAGTTTTAGAGTAAGGTACTTTGTGTACTTAATATAATAAAAATTGAAAAAGGTAATCAATGCTTTTAGTAGTATTGAATTATATTTAGACTGACAAAAGGAAGACAATAATAGTATACTATATACTTAGCTAACTTTGCAAAAATGCTCCTAACTAGTAATCTAATTTAATTCATTAAAAAATTACTGTTGTTTTCATTTGCATTTCTCTGATTACTAGTGATTTACAGCACTTTCTCATGTATTCATTAGCTTAACCAAATGTCCCCTGTTGAGAAGTTTCTATTTAGCTCTTTGGTCCATTTATTGATTGGGTTGTTTGTGTTTTTGTAGTTGAGATTTTTGAGGATTTTGTAGATTCTGGATATGAGACCCCTGTCAGAAGACTCACAGCCCATGATTCTCTGCAATTCTGTAGGAAAACTCTTGACTAATCTGATTGTTTCCTTGGCAGTGCAAAAGCTTTTTAGCTTTAAGGCATCCCAATCACTGATTTTTTACTTTACTTCCTTCACTTTAGGAGACATGTTGAGGAAGTCTTTGCCTACTCCCAAATGCTGAAGTGTTGGACCTAATTTGTCTTCCATCAGTTGCAAGGTAGCTGGTTTAATTCCTAGCTCCTTGATCCATTTTGATTTGATTCTCATGCAAGGAGAAAGATATGGGTCTAATTTCAACTTTCTGCAAATGGGGGTCCAGTTTGTCCAGCACCCTTTGTTGAACAGGCTATCTCTCCTCCATGTAATATTTTGTCCCCCTTTGTCAAAATCAGATGTTTAAAGATTTGAGGGTTTGTTTCAGGGTCTTCAATTATGTTCCATTGGTCTTTTTTCCTATCTTGATACCAGTACCATGCTGTCTTTGTTACTACAGCTCTATAGTATAGTTTTAGATCTGGTATGGCAAAACCACCTGATTTGTCTTTCTTGCTTAGTAATGTTTTGGCAATGCTAGGTTTCTTATTGTTCCAAATGAATTTGAGAATTGCTTTTTCTATGTCTATAAAGAATGACATAGGTATCTGAATAGGGATTGCATTAAATCTATATAAAGACTGGTACAGCCCCTCTGGAAAGCAGTGTGGAGAATCCTCAAAAAACTAGGGATGAGCCCACCATATGATCCTCCTATTCCTCTACTGCGTATTTTTCCAGGGGATTTAGAATAAGCACACTACAGGGACACAGAGAAATTGATGTTCACAGCAGCTCAATTTACAATAGCTAAATTATGGAAACAACCCAGATGTCCCTCACTGGATGAAC
>PVKS010030446.1:0-24400 GCA_004027875.1 Aplodontia rufa
CTCCCTAAATTGCTGAGGCTGGCTTTGAACTTGTGATCCTCCTGCCTCAGCCTCCCAAGGCTCTGGGATTACAGGTGTGCACCCTGCGCACAGGGAGTCCTGTGTTTTCTGTGGACTGGAAATCGCTGGGCTGAAGCCAGCCGGCATCACAGGGGATGCTGGTCCCCCGCTCTGCACCACACTGGAAGCGCTATAATGTTCATGGGTGAGGCCGAGGTAGAGGGACAATTTTACAGGACTGGGCTGGAAGGATGTCCCAGCTGGAAGCCCTTAGAATTCCCTGCTTGGATTTCACAGAAACTGAGGACCAAGAGCAGCCTCCTAGACTGCAAGGCCTCAGTGCTTTCAGAGGATTGTCCCAAACCTCCAGGGACCCTCTCTGGAGCATCTGCTTGGGCCCAAGATGCACAAGTTGTGATTCCCGTCTCAAGGAAACAGACACCAAGTGGCTAAGTGACCACAGCTGGGACATTCTTGCCCTTTCTCCTGTGCCAGGCCCGGAAGTCCACCTGACCTCCAACAGAAGAGGCCTCCGTGCATCTGGCCCTTGAGCCCTCTGGGCCCGGCCTGTGGGGCCAGTCCTGGGCACACTGCCACCCTGAGGAGGCCCTGCACCTGTGGAGGGTGGGGGACACAGCTGTCTGGACCCCAGAATCTGCCAGCTCAGCAGGGCTCAGGTTTCCCTCTGGGAAAGAAGGAGGCTTCCTGCAGGTGGCAGGGACTCTGAGAGTGGCCCTGGCTTTGGCTGCCCTCAATTCCCTGGCTGTCCTTCCTGCCCAATCCTACCTTGACTTGGGAGTAAACCGAGTCTCAGTCTGGAAAGCAGCTGGCCCTCGACAGCTGGATCTACCTCCCAGCCCAAGGCGGCTTCCATTGTCCCCACCCCAGGCCAACCTGGGTGAAGAGCCCATTGGCCAGCTGTCCCCAGCCCAGAGAAAAGCAGGTGAACTGGGGCTGGAGCAGGGGCTCAGCGGTTGGAGCGCTCGCCTGGCATGTGTGAGGATTTGGGTTCAAACCGCAGCACCACGTACGCAACTAAGTGTCGGAAAACAAAACCCAGAAGGAAAAGTAAATACAACCGATTCTCTCTCTCTCCCTCTGTCTTTAAAAAAAAGAAAAAGCAGGTGAACTGGGTAGAGTTCCACTCACAGCCCGGTGTGTTTCCGACCAGCCGTGCCTTCCTCCCTTCCCTCGCTGACAGTCGTCCATGCCTGGCGGGTGCCGAGCCCCGCTTAGTGCGGAGGAAACAGGGATGAGAAGGGGTTCAGGCGCTGGGCCTGCACTCTGCGGTAGAGAGCCTGCCTCCCATGTGTGAGGTCCCGGGCTCAATCTGCAGGAATGGTTTGGAATCGGATGGGACTGTTCATACCTTGGCCTAGTGACTCATGTGTTGGTGACCTCTGACAAGTCATCTGGCCTCTCTTGACCTCAGTTCCGTTATCTAAAAACAGTGATAAGATTCTGATCAGAATGAAATGCGGATGGGTCTCCTGCTTCTAGGGTGTTTTTTTACTGTGTGCCGAGCGAGCCCTGCCCTGTGTGCTCTGCACAAAGACGTGTCTGATCTGGACAACAGGGGCAGGCACCAATACCTTCATCCTCACGTTACAGAAGAGGAAATTGAGGCCCAGAGATACAAGTGGCTGATCCAAGGTTGCACAGCACACAAGCTGTGGAGCTGGGTTTCAAACCCAGAAAGCAGTGTAATTGCAAAAAGAAATAGACGCATGCGATCGCTATGCTTAAACTAAGTCCTGGCCATAACCATCATGAAGGCTAGATGCTACCCTTCGATCCCACAAGGGGCCTGGTGTCTCTTCAGCCACTCTCTGCTTCTGTGCCAGACCCCTAAAGTCCTCTGGGGCCGGAAGTGTCAGGACTGGTATATCTGTTCACAGCACAGTCGAGGTAGCAGGAGGCTGTCGCTCTGCGTTCATGCTAAACTCAGCGGATTCAAGCTGCAATCATGCCCGCTTTGCTGTGCTGGGTGTTGAACCCGAGGAACTCTATCCCCCAGCTGTATCTCCTTCTCTCTTCATGTTTTATTTCAAGACAGGGCCGGGCACAGTGGCACATGCCTGTAAATCCAGAGGCTCAGGAGGCTGAGGCGGGAGGATTGCTCGTTCAAAGCAGTCTCAGCAACTTCGCGAGGCGCTACACAATTTAGTGAGACCTCATCTCATAAAAAAGAGTTCAATCTCCAGTACAAAAAAAAAAATCAATAGTGTATACACATCGAGGGAATGGGGCTCAGTGGTAGAGCACTTGCCTGGTACGTGTAAAGCCCTGGGTTTGATCCCCAGTGCTGAACAATAAAATGAAAATAATGATTCACTGCGGAGAATGGCTCACCTGATTACGGAGGCCAAGAAGCCCACAGCGTCTCTCACTTTCAGGCTGGAGAACCAGGAAGCTGGGGCTGAATGCTAATCTGAGCTCAAAGATCCAAGAACCAGAGGAACCGGTGCCCAAGGGAAACGTGAACGTCCCTACCCAAGAAGAGGACAAGAATTCTCTTCCTTCACTCTTCCTTCTGTTCTGGTCCTGCATGGGTTGGCTGCTGTCTGCCCGCATGGGTAAGGGTGATGCCCGAGAGCCTCAAATGCTAAGCTCTTCCAGAAACATGCTCACATACACGTGCACACACACGCGCATGCACACACACACACACATGCATGCACACACATGCACACAGATGCACATGCATGCATACACATGCACATGCATGCACTCATGCACACACATATGCACGCACAGACATACACATGTGCACACGCGCACACATGCATGCACACACATGCACACCACACACACACATGCACAGACAAATGCACACATGCACACAGATGCATGCATACAGTGCACACACACATGCACACACATATACACACATGCATGCACACAGACACACTTGCACGCACACAGACACACACGCATGCACACAAACGCACACAAGCACATGTGCACACACATGCGTACATACATGTGCACGAACACATGCACATGCACACACACAAATGCACACACATGCACCACACACATACGCATGCATGCACCACACTCACACACGCACAGGTGTGCACACACATGCACACGCACGTGTGCACACACATACAGGCACACACACACACACACTCACACACACACAAAGTTTTTCCGCTGTCAGGTTTTCAGCTGCTCACCTCTTATCCCGCTGGTAGATGCCAAGCACAGGATCAAGCTCAAGGTCAGGGAGTGGAGGGTGCACTTCTCAGCACAAGGCCCTGGGGAAAGGGCCACCCCTAGCTCCACAGCAGGGCACTAGAGCATCCGGATGGAAACTGCAAGCTTCTGCGGAGGGAGGGTCCAGGGCTGTCCAGGGCTGTCCAGGGCTGGACATGAGGTTTGGAAACACCCACTGAGCCACGTCCCCAGCCCCTGCATTTCCTTCCGTGTGTGCATGTGCGTGCATGTGTGTGTGTTGCTGGGGACAGAACCCAGGGCCTCCTGTGTGCTAGGCAAGAGCTCCACCACCGAGCCACATCCCCAGCTCCCAGGTTTGGAATCTCTAGGAGCCAAGAGAGTCCTGGTCCCTTTCCAGTTTTGGAAGCTCCCAGGATATTAAAAAATCAAGACATGCTTACAGGCTTACAATAATTGCGGCATATTTCAGATGTTTACATTAACAAATTAATGCTTTTAGCACACACACAAATTGCCAAGCAATATAATTATGCTATTCACAAGAAAATTACAGGATTTATTAAAATTATTAATTGCTGGTATGCTCCGGGCAGTGGGGTCTAGCAATGGGCCACAGGCGTGGGGTTTTGGGACAGTGTCTTCGTGCAGCCAGGCCGGCTCCCTGTCACTGGGAAGATGAACCCCTTTGGAAATCACACCCAGCGTGAAACCTTGAGGCCTTCCTTGTGTTAGAAGAACCCGGAGCACTTCTGAAATTGCTGGATGTCACCTGCAAACTTTCTAACTTAACAGAACCAGAGTGGTCCCTAGGCATTGATTTTTTTTTTTTTTCAAAATTCCCTGGGTGATTCTGATGTGCAGTCAGGGTTGAGATCACTGGATTATGGGATGGACAAGTCTAAGCCAATTAGAGCTAATGAGATATGAAGTGAGAGTTACTTGTGGCTTTTGGGAAAGAATCTTCCTCATTCTTGAAAGAAAACCTTGGAAATCTCAATCTTCCTTTTTCAGGACAGGAATAAGAAAGTATTCTGCCTGACTGCTTCTAGTGGCTGTCTCAAAGCCACGAGGGAAGCTAGGGTGAAGACAAATGGGATACAGAAGTTGGCAGAGACGCATCCAGCACCTTGATCCCACCCTACCTGAAGTCCACTCACTTGTTGTGTAAGCCAAGAAAATCTCTTCTTGCTTTAAGTCTCATTTCTTGCACCCACACACCTCTAATGATGACTTCCTGCTCAGGGGTACCGTGAGGATTAAGTGAACAGTTTCATGTCCTGGACACAACAGAGCCCCATATTCGTGTCAATGCCCCATCAATGTTAGCTGCAGTCTCCTGTGCAGAAGGTGGGGGAGAGAACAGGCTGCATGGCAGGGCTTAGGCCCGAGGCTGGCACACAGCAGGTTGCCCGGCGGGGTTGGATGCTTTATGATTTCACTTCCTTTTGCTCAGTGCACTGATCTCTACCAGATGCGGAGGCGGGCGTAATCTGATTATCTGATTAAGGTAATATGGCCCTCATAGGGCAACTCCAAGGCTTAAGCCACCAGGGTGGATTTGTGTGTGTAAGAGGCTTTACCACTCCACGGGCAAAACAGCCGGGCAGGTGGGGCGGCAATGAAGCGGGGGCTTACTAAGGGCCTACTATGCGCTATCACTGGGCCAGGCCAAGAAAGCTGAGGGAACCCTGGCATCTGTGACCCTAACAGAAAGTGTGTGGGATCTTCGAGGAAGGGAGAGGCACCCGGGTCCTTCCCCTAGGTCTCCACGTCCCTGAGGCAGGAAACAGACATCAAGACTGCAGAGAAGCTGCAAGCTTCACTCCGCGGCCTGACAGTCGCCACCCCAGGGTGGTATCAAACTCCCAGGACTCACCTGGTCCTCCTCACCCTCTCCTCTTCCACGCCTGCCCCCGGGCCTCTGCGGGAAGCCACTCTGCATTTAAGAAGCCGCTGCCACCCTGTCCTGTTCTCCCCATCTCCCATCTGTGCCATGGCCCCTGCTTCTGTCCCTTGGGTCACCCCTCCTAGTGCCAACGCAGGCCAGCAGCAGTCTTCTCTGGTCTGGTTGTTGAATATTTTCACAATTACCCTGCCTTCCAGCATCTCTGTGATAAAGTGCAATCAAACCACAAAATATGTTCTTATTTCCTGCTGCATTGAGTTCCCCCAAATGCATGTGTAGAAATCCTCGGAGGCACTGGGAGGAGAGAAGGAGGTGGGGCCTGTGGGAGGGGAGTAGGTCGAGAAGGTGGAGCCCTCTCAAGGAACTGGAAGAGAGCTCTCTAGCCCTCTGTCCCCTGTGTGAGCATGCAGTGAGAAGTTGACAGTCTTTGATTTGAAATAGGACCCACCCCAGAGCCTGATCACGCTGATACCTGATCTAGGACTTCCAACCTCCAGAGCTATGAAAAATATATTTCTGTTCTTTATAAGCTACCCAGTTATGCTTTCTGTTGCAGCCTCTGGAACTAAGACCCCTCCATCTTTCTTACACAATGTTCCTCATTTTACCTTTTCCACTAAAACTACCCCAGTGCTCTTTCCCCATCAGTACAGAAACCTTTCTTGCTCCTTTTTATGGCTGTATACTATTCCCACACAGTTTATTTCAGCAGATCCCTGTAAATTGCATGGTTAGGTTGTTTCCAATCTTTTGCTTTATGAGCAACAATGTGGGGAATTGTCTTGTACCTCATCCATAAACCTACAGGAATAAAATGTAGACTCAGGATTGCTGAGTCAAAGGGCAAAGGCATTTGCAACTTTGGTAAATATTATAAGATTGACCTCTGTGGGGGAATATACCAGTGAATCCCCACCAGCAGCCTATGAACTGTTTGTTTTCTTTTCTTTCTTTTTTTTTTTCAAAGAGAGGGACAGTGAGAGAAGAGAGAGAAAGAGAGAGAAACAATTTTATTTTAGTTTGTCACGCGGCTTTCATTGCTCTGAGACATCGTTGTGCACGTGGTGCTGGGGTTCGAACTCGCATACCCGCTCATGCCGGGCAAGCACTGTAACTGCCAAGCCACCGCTCCAGCCCCTTGTTTATGTTTTCAAGTGAGCATAATGAAAATGCTTTTTTTCTTAAAAACAAATCATATTCCTCATAGAATATTGGGAAAATACAATTGCAAAGAAGAACATAAAGATTACTCATAATCCAAATGTGCGGAAATCTCCTCCACTCTCAATCTGGAGTATTTCCTTCTAGACTTGACGCATACTCTGAGTCCTGTTCCGTAATCTGATTTATTCACTCAACCAGCATTTTGTGAGCAATTCCTGGTGTTGGTAAATATTTCTTTCCACGCTCGGAGAGGAGGTAAAGCAGAGATGTGGAGAAAGGGGCCCCTGCAGTAGTCTCAGCTCTAAGGCATCTTCCTGTGGAACGCTGGGCAAGTCACCCAACTGTTCCCTGCTTCTGTCTCCACGCGGCAAGACGCGGGTCACAGATGCACCCGGCTGTAGGCATCGTGTGGGTCGAGCGAGTCAGCACGGTGAAAGCCCAGCTGGGCTTCGCACAGTGAGCTCAGCATTAGCTGTGTCATTTGTGGCTGTGCGGTGCTCCTCTGGGTGCCACCCCATGGTCATTATGGCATGTTGTCACATCCTTACTGTGGGACATTTAGCTCTGGGAGTTCACTCTTTTGCCAGTGCCTCGGTGGCTCAGCTCCATGAATAGAGCTTTGTCCAGAGCCCTGGTTATGGTTGCCAAGGGAATTGAGGGGACGGGAGAGGCCACTACACTGACATATCACCTTGCCTCTCTCTGGGGTTGATTTCCACATCCGTTCTTGGACTATTCCTACTTGCAGCCTCCAGAGGCAGGGTCCAGGCTTCCTGATGCCTCTCTTAGTCCCACCTCCCAGGTCAACCCAATCACCGTTCCCAATCAGAGGCTCTTGGAGCCTTAAAATCATCTGCCATGCTGGGCACGGTGGCGCACACCTCCCATTCCAGCTCCTCAGGAGGCTGAGGCAGGAGGATCACACATTCAAGACCAGCCTGGACATCATAGCAAGACCCTAGCTCGGGGCTAGAGCAGTGGCTCAGAGGTTACAGCACTTGCCTGCCATGCGTGAAGACGCAGGTTCAAACCCCAGCGCCACACACACACACATGTGAGGTTCAGAGCAATGAAGGCCACCTGAAAAAAAAGAGGCCAGACATGAAAGGCCACACAGGGTGTGATTCCATTTGCATAAATGGCTGCAATAGACAAACCCAGAGACACAGAAAGAAGACTAGGATTGCCAGGGCCTGGGGGCTGGAGAGGGAGTGACTGCTAATAGGTACAGGGTTTCTTCTGGGGCAGGGGGAATGTCTTGCAATCTGACAATAATTGTACGATCTTGTGAATGCACTGAGCCCCACGGAGTTGCACACTTCAAAGGGGTGAATTTCATGTAATAATAAAAACAAATCAAAGGCGATTGGGAGGACTTGGAAGAACGGGCCTGCATAGGTTTAGAACCTACCAGAACAAAGTTTAGTCCCTGTAAGGTGCAAGGTGCTTCTATTCACTAAAGTCCCAGTGCCCAGAATGTACTGTGAATGCAGGAAGGTCCAGAGTGCAGCCAAGACAGGCACCTGGGCCCAGGTGGCCTTAAGAGCAACTGCACCCAAACCAAACAAAACGTCCAGCTTGACCGAGGAGGACTCCCCAGAGACGTGAGCTGCAAGTCCTGAGCTACACCGTGAGGCAGGTGCAATGCTTCATGCACCGGAGCTTGGGTTCTGGAACCAGGAGTCCTGGGTTCAAATCCTGACTACCCCTGTGACCTGGTCACCTAGACCTCCCAAGCCATGCGCCCTCACCCAGGTCCACGGCACTGTTCCTCAAGGGCTGGATACATTTCCTTCCACAGAAGGCTTCCCCAGGACCTGTGCTTCACAAGAACTTACCGAATCCAGCTGTTTCCAACACATTTAGAGATGAGCGAGGGAATGAGACCTCCGACCCAATTTATCTGCCCTATCTCACCGGTAATAATCATACGGGTATTTGAGCTCTTGCTCATTCCCAGTGCTCTGAGGGGTCCCACTCTCACAATCCTGGAGCTCTCCGGGGATGGGTGTCTTGCACTAGGTCCCTGATTGAACCTGGAACTCTTTTCTATAAGAATACACGTTAGGGATGGGAGGAAGGGATGGACGGTCCAGCCTCTGCAAATTTCCTGGTGGAGGGCTTCTGGGGACTGAAAATCACCTCCTCTCTGTGTTCCCAAGACAGAGCATAAGCCCAGGTGCTCTGAAGAAATGTTTGCAAGATCTTGCTCTCCGGAAGGTTTGGGGCTGAAAGGCACAGTCCCCAGTATGGTCACTAGGGGTCTCCACGCTCCGCCGAATGGCTTCTCCAGGTCCAGGCGGGGGCTCTGTGGGCAAGGTTCACCTGGAGCCTCTGAGCACCCGCCAGGCTGACCCGTGGATGTGAGGTCCATGACCCTGGCCTCTCCGGATCCTATGGGTCCTCTGCTGTCCTTTGTGGTTAGGTGACAGAGCACAGTGAAGCCCAGGCTCTGAGCTGTCAAGTGCAATGGGGATGTGGGGGAGAAGAGCGTCACGCTGGTTGAGCACCTACTGTGTGCTAGTGCTTCATGCCAGCTCCTTTTCTTTAATCCTTGCAGCTACAACCCTGGGAAGCAGACATTGCTTTCTCCATTTCATAAACGAGAGAACTGCTGCTCCAGCAGGTGAGGTGACGGGTTTTATGGGGCCAGTTCTGCCCGGTTCCAAAGCCCTGTTTTCTCTGGGTCGCCCCAGGGCCATCGGCATCCCTGTGGAAGCCTCAGTCTGGCTTCTCCGGGCGCCAGCTGTCTTCCCACCTCACACTGTCAGTCACACACACACACACACACACACACACGCGCGCGCGCGCGCGCACACTGCATCCCCACCTGGAATCTGACAGCTCGAGGGGATTTGATCCTCCGAGTCCCTCAGACTCGGCTCTCATGGAGAGAGAGAGCAGTGAGATATTACAAGATCAATTGCTCTAATCTCACCATCTCTGTTTCTGATTTTCATCTTGAATATACGTTGCATCAGAGGCTGTCTCCGTTCCTATGAGAACGCTGTGCTTTTTCTTAGAGGCTCATTTATAGTTTTTTCCTGCTATTACAAAAGCGGTTTCTGCCACCACAGAAAACACAGAGAAGCCAAGAAAAGAGAAACTTACCATGCCCACCCCCCAGGGACCATCCTTCCTGCCCCTTCCCCCCTGCACCCCTTCTTCCGCCCCAGAGCTCTGGGATCCCCACCAGACTGAGCTGTTTCTAGGAGGTGGGAGTCAGAGGCTGCACCTTCATCCTGCCCCTCTGCTGGGTCCTGCGTGTCCTTGGCCAGGTCCTTAGCCTCCTGGGGTGGACATGAGATGATTTCAAAGAGCCGTTTGCACCAACACTCAGGAAATGTGTTCTCTCATGCTGGAATCTGGGGTGGCCTTATGAGGCGGGACTGTCATCAGTTCCAAGGAAACAAGGGTTTCTGCCGGGGTGATCTGGACTCCAGGGGAGGCAGGGAGGAGGCAGGGATGGGGAAGCCTCCACCCAACGCCAGCGTTGAGCAGATGGGCATCAGTCCCAAGATCTGTTATGAGGACCTCGGTGTCCCTTCTCCTCATCAGGAACTTCTGGGGTGTCCACCTGTATGGTCGCATAGCTGACCATGCTCAGCGGGGCCCACTCTCAGGATCATTTTCTTTTTTAAAGAGAGAAGGACAGTGAGAAAGAGAGAGACAGAGAGAATCAATTTTTATTGAGTTTATCTCATGGCTTTCATTGCTCTGACACTCAGTTGTGTGCATGGGTGCTGGGGTTTGAACCCATGCACTTGCGCGTGCCGGGCAAGAGCCGTAACTGCCGAGCCACCGATCCAGGCCCCTGCTTGCACCATCTTGAAGTTCTTAATCATTCTTGAGCAACGGCCCCACGTTTGCATTCCACATGCGCTCTGTGAGCTGTATAGCTGGCCCTGCTGCTAATAATCATCGCCATTATCGACAGAACTTGCTACACACTCAGCATCGTGGCCTTTTCCCTGTGTAATTCACCTGTTCCTCACAGCAGCTAGGTGTAAATTGCCTCTCTAAGACCCGTCCAGCCCACACAGACGGGGTGCTGGGCACTTGCTGTCTGCTAATGCCCTCAGGCTCTCAGGATTGAAGAGGTTCCATTACCATCCCCAGGGGAGAGGGGTACTGACACCCAGAGGTTAAGCAGCTCAGCACCGTAGCAGAGCCAGCTAGCGAGGGGTGGAGCTGCTCCCTTACCATTGTGTGGAAGTCAGTTCAAAGAGCTGCTGTAGGTCACCCGCCTGGCCAGGGACCACCCCAGAAGCTCTGCAGCCTCCTCCCCCAACCTGCCCCAGCCTCCACCCAGCCACGATGGGCACCCAGTGGTGCCTAAGTGGGTGAGCAGCTCCATCCACACTATCGGTTTCCATTCCCGCCACCTCCTGGGTGCACAGGTCAGCACTGGGCAGTCATACGCTTGAGCAGACTGGCACAGCACCCATGTCAGTCAAAGAGAATAAGAAAACCAAGTCCAGCTGTTAAGGATTCAGGGTCTGCAGGTGCTCAGTCCTGAGTTCAACTCCTAGGTCTAGCCCAAACAGCCACAGGATGTGGGGCAGAATAGGAAAATGAACCTTGGCGTCCTGCTCTGTGAAACAGCAGCAGGAACAGAGATGTTCTGTGGCGAACTCAGACCCAACAGTCTGTCTGGAATTCAAGGTGCAGCCCAGCACTCACTGCTAAAGGGACCTCGTACCGGTCACTGTACCTTCTGAATGGGGATGCTCCCTGTGACCTCCTCCTGGGATTCTGGGAGGACTGAGTGGCCTGAAGACTGCTGGTCCCTTTCCTCAGCTGGGACTAGTGGCACCTGTGAGACCCTGCACCCTGCTGGAGGGATCTGTGTCAGGCCCCCTGGGAATGAGGCAGCTAAATGCAAGGCCATGTTCCCACAGCCGGGCTGCCCTGGTAGTTGGTACCTCAGACAGGTGACTGAGGTCCAGGACTAAGGCTTTGACAGGTGTGTGGGAACAACTGTACTCAGAGGTGACCCTGAAGAGACTGAGCCAGACAGAGCCAGGCCACTTCAGCCTGCGCTGCCTCCTGTCCTCTCAAAAAATCCCTCCTGGAGGGTCAGGCCACCCCCACCCCCAATCCTGGTGGCTCCACACTCATCCCTGAAGCTGTGCTCCCAAGCATCTCCGTGCCTGCCGGCAAATCCCTGAGGAGCTCGCCACCAGGCCATCCTCGGCACTACACCGATGGCGGGGCCTCCAGGGCTTCCCTAATCGGCTCTCGGGGATGCAGGACCACACTCTGAGTAGTCAGCACTGAAAACATTTTGCAAATGCAGGTTGTCAGAATTCACCATGATTTCACATGTTGGTTTCTTACCCAGGCTGACTCGGTCTGGAAGAATATTCAGCCCTGAGGTCAAAGAGAGCTCCCACTCAAAGCTCAGGGCACCAGGCTCCGAGGGCAAAGACATGGACAGGGCCTGAGTGACATGGACGGACGTCCCCAAATGCCAGGCCACACGCCAGGCGCTTCAGAGCCGCATGAAGATTCAAAAAACCAGATTCTGAGTCATGAAAATACAAGCAGTGCTTGATTCCTTCTAAAGTGGTCAGATTAATAAAAACAGAAGAGGAATGCTGCCTGCCAGGAGCTGGGGGGACAGGACGTTTTTGTTTAATGGGTGGAAAGTTCTAGATGAAAGAGGAACATGTTCTGAAGCTCTGATGCTCAACTCTGTGAATACACTTAACACTTAAAAATGGCTGGAGCGGTGGCTTGGAGGTTACAGCGCTTGCCTGGCATGTTCGAGGACGCGGATTCGAACCCCAGCACCACGGACACAATGACGTGTCACAGCAACAAAGGCCACATGAAAAACTAAATAAAATTGATTCTCTCTCTCTTTCACTTGTCCCTCTCTTTCTCTCTTTCTCTTTAAAAAAAGTGGTTAAAATGATAAATTCTATGTCATGGTGTTTATTGGTTTGATTTTTTTTTTTTTTTTTTTTTGTACTGGGGATTCAACCCAAGGGTGCTTATCCACTAAGCAACATCCCCCGGCCCTTTTTATTATTATTTGAGACAGAGTCTTGCTAAATTGCTGAGGCTGGCTTTGAACTTGCAATCCTCCTGCCTCAGCCTCTCGAGTAGCTGGGATTATAGGCGTAAGCCACCACCCTCCATATATTTTTTCATAAAATAAAAAATAATTTAAAAATATTCCAACCCTACTGGGTACAGTGGAGTGCACCTGTAATCCCAGCTACTCAGGAGGCAGGAGGATCATAGGTTTGAGACCACTTGGGCAGCTTAGTGAGACCCTGTTTCAAAATCTAAATTAGAAAAGGGCCGGATGTGGCTCAGTACTGGAGAGCTTGCCTAGCATGTGGGAGGCCCTGGATTCCGTCCCCATTACTGGAAGAAAAAAAAAATCTGACCCTGACCCCTGAGATCCTATTAAAGTGCTTCTGAGGAATCTATTTTTAAGTCTCCTCAGGGGATTCTGGTACCTGGCCAGGTTCAGAGACCAACAGTTGTGCGGAGGCTTTCAAATCCTTTGACCTCTCCCTGCCTCTGCCTCCGCCTCTGCCTGCCCAGCCACAGCCTCCGTGCTTGACAGTGCCAGCAGCCCTGTGCCCCTGTCCCTGCCTCACCCGCCACACAGCTGCCCGGGTGAACTTCTAAGCACAAATCCAATCCTATCTCACAGCTCCATCTAGACCACTGCATGGCCTCCCTCCTGCTCCCTTGGTACAAAATAGAAAAGAACAAACCTTCTCAGCAGCACGGAGTCAGGGGTGGATCGGGCGCCGAGCACTACACCAGGAGCCTTTGGGTTGGTGGCAGAGGTGTGGCGAGGGCACAGGAGCTCAGAGCAGAGATTGATTCTCGGTGGGTGGGGTTCGTGGGAAAGCTTTTCAGAGAAAGAGCCATTGAGCGGGCCTCAGAAGAGGAGCTGGTGTTGGCAAGAGACCAGGGTGGAGACACAAGGGCCAGGGCACAGCCAAGGGTCTGTCCCCCAGCCTGGGAGAACAGCCGGGGTCAGGGTGGGAAGATGTGGGTGGGGGGAGCTGGGAGAAGGTCAAGTCCATCTCAGCAGGCCTGGAAGGCCATCTGATCCTGTTCAGGTCTGGCTTGGGTTACCAGCTTCAGTCCCTTGTCCTCAGCACCCCCAGTGAGGGCCTTGGGCGAGATGATCTGTCTGGGAGGAGGACAGCTCCGTTCCTCTAGCTCTCAGCCCTCCTCGCCAGGGGCCTGCCTGGCCTCCGCCCTGAACACCACTCCCTCCCTGTTGCCTGCCTACTGTCCCAGTGAGTGAGTCTCCTTGAGACTCCCCTGGACCTTCCAGGGCTACAACCACAGGGACCCAGCCAGCGGGAGCCTGCCCCACAATTCCACCTGCCCCACCCCAGCCTAATAAAGAAACCTGGGGTGCAGCCACAGCAGTGGTCTTGGAATGCCCGTTCCCCAGGCTGCTCAGTGCCCTGGCTCCAGCCTCACCTTGGAGGAGCTCAGAAGCTGCTGCCTTACCCAGCATGCATTGCAGAAGGGCCCCTTTCACCACCGTTAAGGAGCCGACAAATAGCTCTGACGGTGACGGGGACCCTCCTGCTTGCTCCTTGCCCACAGGGGAGACCTCTTTTCCCACCTGCACCCCGTTGTGGAATTTCTCACATGGAACAGAAGCACCCCGGGGCCCTGGTGCAGCAAGTCAGCTTGGCCCTGGCAAGGACCCAGTCTCCTGGCTTTGGCCCCACCTGGAGTCACGTCACGCAGGTGGCTCATGCAAGACTTGTCTTCCAGGAAGAGGGGAACAGAGATGCCCCTGCAAACGCACGAGAGGAAACCACAGGCTGTGATTTCCGCAGTAGTTAGTCGAGTTGGTGGCCTGCTCTCGGGAGAGCCAAGTTATCAGTGCTAGAACTTCTGAAGATGCCCAGAGCCCCGTGGGGATTTTCGAGGTCCAGGGAGTCCGAGGCTACACGAAAGCAGCACCCACAGTGCAGAGAGCACTGGGCAGAAGCCTGAGCCCTGGCTCTTCATCCACCCTGTTGGCTCATGATGGACCTTGGTCAAGTCCCCAGCCTGCTGGTCTTGGAAACATCACTGTGTGCGTGGTGGGTCTCCCGGGCCACCCAGCGGGAGTCTCGTTGGGTTGTCATTGTCTCTGTTTCATGGATGAGGAAACAGACTCACTGAAGGAGTTGATGGCTGGTAGTGATGGGGTGGGTCCGGGACCTCATCTTCAAGCGGAGAGCCAGGTAAACATTCCGCTGATGACCACTAGGAGGCGCCCCAGACTGAGTCCCCTGGATGACAGACACCAGCACCTTTATCTCTCTGCCAGAGTGACCTCCCCTTGGGGACCTCTGAGCACTGTGGGGGACAACAGCTCCTGGGGTGAGGTACAGAGTCAGAGAGGCGCTCCCTCCCCACCACCGTATCCCCACAGAGATGCCTGCCCCTTACCTTCCCAGGGTGAGGGAGAAGGAGCGCCATCTACAATCCACAGGGATGGGGACCAATAAGTCCCCTTCTCAGTCCTCTCAGGAGCCCCATGTGGTCAGCTATAAATGTCAGAGGCTCAGAGAGGGTTAGTAATTCGCTCGAGGTCACAAAGCCAGGTCCATCTGATTCTGAATGCCGTATGGTTCTAGTAACAGGCCTGGTTCAGGGCAGACACCAAACTCCACTGTCACCTGGCCACACCAGGCAGGTCAGGTCACCGGGCCTGCAACCTCGGTTGATAATAGGGCTGAGTCTCGCACAGGGCTTTCCTACAGTTGCTCAAGGGTCAAGGACTGTCCAGGAAGTCAGGACTGGGCGTGGGGGCTTATAAAAGACACTGAGCAGATAGCAGGTGTGTGTCCCTCACATCAGTGTCCACGTGGAAGTGGGAGTGGAGGCAGGAGCTTGGGTTCCACTCAAGATCTTGGGCCCCACTGACCCCCTGTTGGAGGAATGGGGATGGTGACTGCTGGAGAGCTGGGGTGGAGAGGTCTTTGGGAGGGGAGTCGAGGAGGCTGTGATTGGCAATGGCTGTGGAGGCCCCCGGATCCAGGCAGCATTCTTGGGAGATGGTGGTGATGTTGAGCAGGGGGATGCAGGGCCCCTCCTCTCTCCTGCTTGGCTTTCTGGAGCGGGGTGACTTCCCCGCCACCTATGGTGGGTGGCCTGGACTTGAGGCTGAGCATCAAAGGACCCAGCTTCCTGAATTTACAGCCAGCTCCTGTGTCTCCACCAGCTCTTCTACCTGGGATCCCTCCTCAGGGTCTGCCTGACCCTGGTCCCTGCACCGTGACTATCTAGCCAACCCGGGTCTCACAGGTAGCACGCCAATGGTGGAGGCAGGGCTGGGGTCAGGGTCGGGTGCACAGAGTGCACACTCCAATGCAGGCTGCCCCAGCATGTGGGCCGTCTCCCCAATAGGTGGACATGGCAGGGGAGGGGGGCACAGGGGAGGGGACACATCCTGGAAAATCCCAGCCCTTCCCCAGACCGGTGGCAGAACCTGCTCTCCCAGCCCAGGCCTGGCCCTCCCCCAGCAACGTGTCCAGGGGCACCTGACTTGAACTATAAATAGAGGCATGACGGAAGGCTCCGGAAGCCCAGGGGAGGGCAGGAGAGAGGGAGAGACCCAGGGAGGCTGACTGACAGGGTCTCTGCGTTTGCATAGGAGCCCCAGCCAAGCAGGTGCAGGAGGGGCGTTCAGGCTGCGAAGCCGGGGCCGGTGGGGCAGCTCTGAGTGACAGGCTGTGAGACCCAAGGCCTGGAGGAAAGGCTTTGTTCTGGGGGCCCAGTCCTGCTTTTAAGGCAATTCTGGATTTGTGCTGGAGAATGAGGAGGGACATAAAAGAAAAAATAAGCAATGCCGGGCTGCCTGGGGCACGGTGCCAACCCTCCCCGGTGGAAGGGGGGTGTTGGGATAAGCCAGAGACTCTTCTCCAGTATCTGTTCTCCTGTCTGCTTCCCACGGAACCCCTGATTTCCAGCGGACACACAACTGCCTGAAATGAGGACTACAGTTCCCAGATTTCCTTATGGTCATGTAAGGTCACGTGCATAAGGTCTTCCATGGGGTGCAAGAAGAAGTGTCACTCAGAGGCAAGGGATTGCACTCTTTTTTGTCTTTTCTCCCTTTCTGCTGGCTGGAATATGCATGTGCTTGCTGGAGCTGGAGCAGCCATCTTGGATCATGAGGTAGAAGCCACATGTTAAGGACAACTCCAGTGGCAACAAAGAACTAATCCAGATTCCTGTTTGTGGAGCGGCAGCCAGATGCCTCCAAATGTTGTTTACTTAAGGGAAAAATCAACTTCTACAATGCTTGCTACAGTTTCTTTGTTTTTTTCCTGCCTCATTAAGGTGAGCACACCTTAAACACACAGAGGTTGGGAATAAACCTGTCCAGAGCCCTCACACGCTCTTGTTCTGCCCTTGAAATAAGCGCATGAGTAGACGAAGAGGGAAAAAGTCCAGGGCGTAGTTACACCTCCTAAGCACTCACAGGCACGCGGTAGTTTCATTCTAACACCAGCCCAGACACACACAGACCCTTTCCAGTCTTATTTTATTTTCCTGCTTGCGGTGATGGGGACGGAACACAGGGCCCATGCATGCAGGGCAAGCGCCGTAACCGCCCTCCCAGGTGGTCCTTCTGCCTCTTTCCCAGCACCTCTGGTCATGTAGTCTTCTCTCCGCTGTGATGGCCCTGTAACAATGACAGATGCAATGGTGACGGAGTTGTCACTAAAGGAAGACCCTCCAGTGCGCCCCTCGCACAACTGCTCCCCCTGGCTTGGGTGGCCATGGAGATGCAGCCCTTAGCTGAGGTCTTAATGGAGCCCTTTACAGTGACACCCTTCTGCCTGTGTCACCGAGGAGCCACTGATAAAGGCCTGGGCACCTCTCTGTGCCACTTACTGGATCCGGAGTGGGAGACTCGGAGGCAGCTGGGAAACCCTTTCTCTCTAGCCCCAGGGCTCGGGTTGACTGTCTCTGAGTCTCAAATTTGTCTTCAGGAACAAATGTGCCACTCCTGGCTTGGGGGACATGTCACCTGCAGGGGGAGGCTGGGGTGGTCAGGAGGGGTGCCAGCCTGCCCCTCCCTCCGGTGCTGACCGTCTCTCAGCGTCCAGCTGCTGTAAGAGTGGGGTTGAGGCAGAGGAGGCAGGTGAAGAGGTGTGGGGTGAGGGGACGGCGGGAGCCAGGTGGCCAGCACCAGCTCCAGACCCTGATGATCTGACCTGTCCAGGCCTCAGGGTCTGCGTGTGGACAAGACGGAAGTTGACCCGGCTGTCAAGTGCAGGGTGGTGCACACGGCCCGTCCAGCACATGAGCTGCCCGTGTGTCGCATCGCTGTTATGAGGGAGGGACTTCAAGAGAGACGATAGGGGACGGACACAAGGAACCTGGCTCTTCAGCACACGCCTGGGACTCCCTCCCACTCCACGCGGCCAGGCGGCCCACTGGGGAGGAGGCAGAAGAGTGTGGTGCTTTCGAGCTCTGCCCTCAGGAAGACCCTGCTGTGCCCTGGTTCCCTCCTGTAACCTGGGGTAATGCAAGCTCCACCTCAAGGTTTAAATGAGGTGGCGTGTGCACGGGGAGCCGGGAAGACAGGGGACCAGGCGCCAAGGCAGTAGGAGGACACCCCAGGCCGTCCTGCTGGTGCCGTGAGGGCTGCGGCCAGCAGCTCCAATGTGGCCAAGTCCTACCCACTGCCTCCAGGAGGCCCTCGAGAACTGCCCTCCTGCAGAGGACCCTGATGCATGCCTCGGGTGACAGAGAGGCTCTGGCTCTGCCGGTCATGGAACTGGAGGCCTCTGGCCACAAGGGAACAGCATGGGGTGCCTATTCCACCCCCCCACCTCACTACCCCAGGAGGCTGGCCTCTACTGCCCTCTCTGCAGACGAGGAGCTGGAGCCCAGACCCCCAGACCTAGGCTGCGGATTACAGCCTGGCACACGCTGGAGCCCTCCATTCCTGACCTGGCCATCCCTGTCCTTACCCTCTGGGATGAAGCCACCATCACCCATCTGGGTGCAGAGCTGGCCTGGCACATGTCCTGTTAGCTGCCTTCTCTCCTCCGGTCCAACTGGGGCCCCAACTTGCTTTCCTGTGGCCACCTGTTGGCCCCCTTCTCTACTCACTGTGAAGAACAGTGACCTGTCATTCACACAGACTCCATCCTGGAAACTCAGAGCCTCTCAGAGGTGACAGGCTATTCCTCTCCCAGAGCTGCGGAGGGGTCATTGCCACTGAGGCTGGGCCCCACTAGAGACATCCAGGAAGACTTCCTGGAGGAGGTGGGCTCTGGGAGGAGATGGGAAGAGGTGGGCTCCAGCGAGGCCATGTGAGGAGGCTCTTCAGAGAGCTCGGGTGCCTAGACAGGGTTCAAATCCCAGCCTCACACAGACCAGCCAGGTGACCTTGGGCCTGGCATTAAGCTTCTCCGCCTCAGTGTCCCTGTCTGAAACAGAAGCAGTCATGGGGCTTCGTGGAATGAGCCCTGGAGCAAGGCTCTGCAGGCCTGGTCCCACTGCACTGCGAAGGTGGGGAGCTTTGACAACGACCAGGGCTGTCCCTGTGGCCCTTGCCTGATGCCACAAGCTTCACCCAGATCATCTCATTTAAGGCTCACGGCCACTTTGCTTAGGAAGTTTGCATTTTTCAGCTGAGGAAAGACGCCCAGAGAGGTGTGGCCACTTGCCTAAGGACACATAGCTAGCAGGCGGCAGAGTGGAGGCTGAGAGTCCGTGGCTGTCCCATTCTGGGTCCTGTGCCCCTAACACTCTGACCACTTCCCCCGACCCTCCCTCCCAGGCTTCCCCATCATTAGAAAAGGCAGGGAGGGCAAGAGCCGTTCCACGGCATCATGACTCACGGCCCAGCTGCCAGCTGCATGGGAACGGTCCCTGCGGGGACCAAGGGACCCCACCACCTCCACCTATGCTCCCGACCCATGCCCAGCACGGTGAGAAGTCTGGGCTCGGGGTGTGGAGCTGGGACACAGGAGGGCAAGTAAGGGGTGCTGTGCTGCTTCCCAGCTGCCTCTCCCTCCCCTGAGCGGTCACAGGTCACTGGGGAAGGAGGGTGGAGGCCTGGGTGACATAGAGGAGAGGAATGGAGTGGGGTGGACTCTCGGGAAAGGAGGGGGAGAACCCCAGGCCTCCACCCCAGACCGGAGGGCTCCCAGCAGCAGGGAGGGACTGCCCGGGCCAGGACCCTGCCCCTGTGGCCCTGGGACCCTTCAGGAGCCATCGCAGGAGGACAAGTTTTGCCACACACCCCAAGGGCTGTCTCCAGTTAATGAAGATCAGGAGCCCTGTTCCTGGAAGTGCCCTGCCCAGGGGGAAAGGTACCAGGTGCTGGTCACGCACAGGTACAGGAGGACCCGTGTGGCCTCCGTGAGGCTTTGGGGAGCTCTGGGAGGAAGGCGTTGTTCTATCACACAGAGCAGGAAACTGAGCAGAGGGCTCCCAGGTGCACACGACCCGGGTTCCGGGGAGAGCCAGGCTGCGAACCCACAGGCTCCAGCTGACTGCAGTCGAAGGTGACATGGCCAGGGGTCACCCTGTGGTCACAGAAAGACTATGAAGAAACTTGCAGGAGACTTTGCAGAAAAGGGGGGGCAGAGAAGGACTCCAGCATCTGCCTCTAGAAAGCGTCACAGGAAGTGTGTGTCCACCCGAAGTCACAGGCTGGTAGCAAAGCCAGCCCTAGCCTTCTGCAGTCCAGCCCTAACCCTGTGTTGAAACCAGACCGGAATCACCCAGTTTTAAAAAGGGGAAGGATTTGAACGGGCATTTCTCCAAAAAAGAAAAAGACCACAAGTGGCCAATCAGCCCGTGAAAAGATGCACCGTGGGTGTTCGTTCACCAGGGACAAGCAAATCAAAGCCACAATGAGTCACCCGCTAGGTGTGACAGACAATAACAAGTGCTGGCAAGAACGCGGAGAAATTGGAACCCTGTGCATGGCCCGTGGGGTTGCAAAAATGGTGTAGCAGCTTTAAAAAACAATTTGGCAATTCCTCAGAAATTGAGTGTGGACCAGGCACGGTGGCACGCGCCTGTAATCCCAGCAACTCGGGAGGTTGAGGCAGGAGGATGGCAAGTTCAAAGCCAGCCTCTGCAACTTAGTGAGGCCCTAAGCAACTTAGTGAGACCCTGTCTCAAAATTAAAAATGAAAATGGGATGGGGGTGTGGCTCAGTGGTTAAGTGCACTTGGGTTCAATCCCTGGTACCAAAAAAAAAAAAAAAAAAAAAAAATTAAGCATAGCCCAGCAAATCCACTCCTAGGTACATTTCCAAAGGAATTGAAAAAAAATATATCCTCAAAAAAAGTGTACAGGAATCTTCACGGGAGCATTATTCATAGCAGTAAAAAAAATGTCCATCAATTGATGAACGGATATACCCATGGAATGGAATATTATTTGGCAATAAAAAGGAGTGAAGTAGCGATTTATGCTACAACACGGGTAAATCTTGAAAACGTGTTAAGGGAAAGAGTTGGACGTTTTTTAAGAGAGAGAGGGATAGTGAGAGAGAAAGAGAGAATCAATTTTATTTGTTTTTTCCATGTGGCTTTTGTTGCTCTGACACTTTGCTGTGTACGTGGTGCTGGGGTTCAAACCCGCATCCTCGTGCATGCCACACAAGTGCTGTAACCTCCGAGCCACTGCTCGAGCCCCTAAACATGTATAAATGAATCCATTTATGTGAAATATCCAGAATGGGCACATTTACAGAGACAGAAAGATTAGTGATACCTAGGGACTGAGAGTGGAGAGGAGTGGGCAGTGACAGGTATTTTGGAAGGGATGTAAATACTCTGGAATTAGATAGTGGTGAATGGTGGAAGACTTTGTGAATATGTTAAAAAACCACTGAACTGGGTGCAGTGGCACCTATCTGTAATTCCAGCAACTCGGGAGGCTGAGGTAGGAGGATGGCAAGTTTGAGGCCAGCCTCAACAACTTTCCGAGACCCTGCCTCAAAGTAAAAAATAGGAAGGGCTGGAAATGTAGCTCAGTGGTAGAGTGCCCCTGGGTTCAATCCCCAGTACCAAAGGAGGAAAATACCCCACTGAGGTGTATGCTTTCAAAGGGTGAGCTATATGGCCTGTGAATTGTATATCAAGAAAGCTGTTATTTAAAAAAAATTAGACCTTCCTGATATGTGCAGATGCACAATGAAGACCCTTGTACCACATGCTGAAATATTTAAAAAGCCAACAAGCTATTAAATAAAGCATGTTCTCTTTCCTTACCTTGGAAGATATACCTTTGTAAGTAGAAAAGTGGAGAAATGTGTCTAAAGGTCTGGTTTTTGTATGCTAGAAAGCTGTTGTGATCTGGTATGTTTAGACAAGTAGTATAATAAAGGCATGCATAATTCATAAATCAGTATTGATTTATTCCATAAAGCTATTCGTACTTTCATTTCTCCAAAATTATTAATTTGTGTTCCAGTGACAGCAGTGGTCCAAAAGATTAAAGAAATAAAATATGGTTTTCATCAAAAAAGAGAAATTGGGGGCTGGAGCGGTGGCTTGGCGGTTACAGCACTTGCCTGGCATACACCAGGATCCGGGTTGGAACCCCAGCATCACGTACACCACAAAGTGTCAGAGCAACAAAAGCCACATGAAAAACTAAACAAAAATGGATTCTCTTACTCTTTCTCTCTTTAAAGAAAAAAAAGATAAATTGTAGTAAATGCACAATTTTTAAAACATTTTTTCAAAAAGGGATCCTTCTAAAACATTCAAAGTTATTGATTGAAATAAAAAGGTAAGGTGCAAATTATAATCAATAGAACAGTTGAAATCATCACTTTAAATGAAATCTAAATGTCTTAAAAATTATAATAAAAATGCATTAATCATTTTTGAACAATCATAACACTAGCATTTTCAGTGTTCAGTGCCTCTGTCGTTGGTGATATAAAGAATCAGCATCACATTTCATGCATGTTATATCTAAATTTATATATACAAATATAAGAGGAATAGGATTTATTTAAACATTGCAAAGATCCCTCAGCCGCTGTGGGCATCACTGTGGATCTTACATTAATTCACAAGAATCTCTGGAACCAAGAGTTGGCACATGAGAGTGGACATTTGACCCTGCTGAGAAAAGTCGTTGGTGTGCAAAAATCTATTGCATCTGTGTCCTCCCAGGGGAGGATTTGACAAGCTAATTAATTTGTCTTTTCTCTCCATACTACAGTCAGCTTTTTGTTACTGTAATAAAATACCTGAGATAATTAACTTAAGAAGAGAAAAGGTTTATTTTGGTCCCAGCTTTGGAGGTCTCAGCTCATAGTTAGTAGGCCTGGTGGCTGGGCCGAGCTTGCTCCCTTCATGGTGGATGAAACAAGAGAAAGAGGAGCTGCTGTCCCCGCTGTGCCCTTGGAGGGACGTCATGACCTCTCCCTGGGGTCTGCCTCTTAAAGGTTCCACCGCCTCCTAAGAGCGCCAAGCTGGGGGCCAAGCCTGGGCCCGGGGGACATTTCAGATCCACAGCACCGCACTGCAGCGTTTCCACTGCGCAGGTCCTCCTTCCTGGGAAGCAGAAGCCACCTGTCAGCTCTGTGGCTGAAAGACCCTCAGACCCACATCCCCCCTGCGTCCAGGTCGGAGCAAAGAGAAGAGGAGCAGGGTGCCTGAATGGTGTCAGTTACGAGGGCAGAGGTCCAGCTGAGGTGACAGCCGGTCAAGGGTGCGTCCTCCCTGGTCCACAGATCTTGCACAGGTCACCATCCCAGTGAGCTCCTTCTCGGGAGCATTTCAGTGCGGCTGCTGCTCCCTTTGCAGGGCTCCAGCCTTGGAGACTCTGAGTGCCCAGGAGGGGCCAAGGCTGCTCGGGTCCTCAACCGCTGCCTCTGCCACTGTGTGCATGGTCCAGGGCCACCTCACTTCCCCTGCTGCCAGCCAGGCTCTCTTCCTCTGGTTTGGCTCTCCGGTGCTCCTCTCCCACCTCTCTGGGGTCACCTGCAGCATAGGCCAGAAAGCAAGGCCCTGGATGAGCTGGCTGAGCCAGTGAGAGCCACATCTACGGGGTGGAGAACCGCTGACCCCACATCCTCCACTCCTCCTTCCCCTCCCGGTGATGTCTCTGACCAAGTGGGGCAGTGGTTCAGGTGGATGGCACCTTGTGTCCCCCCCGAGACCTGAAGAGCTGTGGTCTGGGCCCTGGAGACAGACTCCTGGTTCACCACAGCCCTCTGACTCCCTCCCTCCCAGGCCCCCTCTTCCACCCGCGCCCGGCCCTCAGCCCCTGTGGCCCTTGAGACTCTGTGGGCTGCCTGTCCAGCTCAGCTGCTCTCCCTCCCATACTGTTCTTGGGTTGAGAGACCAAACATTCAAGCTTGGCCCCTCGACAGGTGTGCCCTGAGGCATCCGAGGGTGAACACAGCCACACACTCAGGTCAAACATGGACCCAGCACCTACGGCTGGGAGGCCCAATCTGAGACTCAGTTTCCCTCGTCTGTAAATGGGCACAGTGTTGCTGTGAGGCTTAAAATGGGAAAAAACTTCAGCTAGAGAGTATAGCAAGTCCCCAAATCATGAGGTTACTATTCTAATAATAAGGACATGATAATTATTATCGCCATGAACTTACATGAACTTGATCCTTGGTATTCGTTCATCTTCCAATCAGTCAACAGATACTGAAGAGTGCACGAAGGCACAGGCTCCAAACTTCTCAAAGCGACCTAGAGCAATGGAGACATCCACAACGAGGTTCCAGCTGGTGTCACCAGGAACACGTTGTCAGAAGTCAAAGAAAACTTGGAAACTGTGGCGTAAATGCTTCAGGTCTCCTCCCCTAACAAGGAATCTGAAGTCGAGGGGCTCAGGCCCAGGGCACTGGCATCAACATGGCTTCTACTTCTTGTTCCCCCAGTCCTAGATGTGGACTTTCAGTCTTGTAGTGCCATAATAGCTGCTGTACCTCCAGGCATCACATGTACATTCCTAGCAAGAAAAAGGAAAGGGGGCATAAGGAATCCAGCTGGCCCAGTTGGCCCCTTATTTAAAAAAGCAGACTCTCTCGGAACCCTGAATAATCAACAGCTTCTATTTGTGCTTCATTGGTCAGCCAGAGTCAGGGGAAGCTGATTAGGAGGGACTAGACCTGATGCCTTGATGGGGGTGGGGGCTGCAGTC
>PVKS010030447.1:0-24387 GCA_004027875.1 Aplodontia rufa
CACCTCACTCCTGGTAGAGTGGCAAAAATGAAAAATTCTAACAATAACAGATGCTGGAGGGGCCGTGGGAAAAGAGGAACACTGTTACACTGCTGGTTGGTCTGAAAACTGGTTCAGCCACTATGTAAAACAGTGTGGGAAAAGAGGAACACTGTTACACTGCTGGTAGGACTGCAAACTGGTTCAGCCACTATGAAATCATGTGGAGAATCCTCAAAAAATTAAGGATGGAACCACCTTACAACCCAGCTATCCAACTCCTGGGTATTTTCCCAAAAGAGTTAGAATCAGTATATTATAGTGATATGGCTTCCTCAATGTTTATAGTAGCTCAATATACTATAGCTAGACTGTGGAACCAACCCAGATGCCCCTCACTTGATGAGTGGATACAAAAACTTTGGTACTTATATACAATGGAATTCTAGAGAAGACGATATCATGGTGTTTGCAGCCAAATGGATGGAGATGGAAAGAATTATGCTTAGAGAAATATTCCAATCTTAGAGACTCAAGGGCTGAATAGTATCTCTCATCTGTGGAAGTTAGAATGCATGGGGAAGCAGTAGGTTAGACGGCTAACCTAACAATAACTTCAAATTGTATGATTCTCAACACAATAAGGGGATGGCTGCCTAGGTTACTTGGAGGTGTAGGGAGGGGGATGGGGAGGGGGGAGGATGTATGAAGAACTCCTAGGACACTGGAGAGTGGGAATATGGGGGAACCATCTCAGAAGTAGATGTCATTCCTCCATGAGATACCCATTTAACGCAAGAGTTCTTCTGGGGGAAACAGCAACAGGGGAAACCCTAGCTGGGCATTCATGATTTGGCATTACCCCTGGATAACTAAGTATATATACATTGGTTATTGATGGTTTGATAGTGTTTCCCCCTCAATTATATCTCTATATATATCTAATAAAAAAAAAACAAAAACAAACTCCAGCACCACGTACACAACCAAGTGCCGGGGCAATGAAAACCACATGAAAAACTAAATAAAATGAATTCTCTGTTTTTCTAAAAAAAAAAAAAATTGGGGTCTGGAGCAGTGACTCAGCAGTTACAGAGCTTGCCTGGCATGCGCAAGGATATGGGTTCGAACCCCAGCACCACATACGCTAAATAAAATTGGTTCTCTCGTTCTCAAAAAAAAAAAAAAAAAGAAATATTTGTATACTGAAGACTATAAAAAAGTGCTGGAAGATATTAAAGAAGCAAAAAATTAATGAAAAAACATTCCAGGGGCTGGAGCAATGGCTTATGGTTATGGCACTTGCCCGGCATGTGTAAGTACTTGAATTCAAACCCCAGCACCACATGCACAACGAAATTTCAGAGTATCGAAAGCCACATGAAAAATTAAATAAAAATTGTTTCTCTCTTTGTCTCTCTGTCTCTTTCACTGTCCCTCTCTCTTTAAAAACAAAAACAAAACTAAAAAATAACAAAGAAAAAACATTCCATGTTTCTAAATTGGAAGGCTTCATATCACTAAGATAACAATACTACTCAAAACAGTCTATAGATATAGTGCAATCCCTATCAGAATTCCAATGCCATTTTTGCAAAAATAGAAAAAAAATCCTAAAATTAAAATAAAATCTTAAAGAGCCCCAGAAGCTAAATACTCTTGAAAAAGAAAATAAAGAATTCTTGCTTCTTACTTTAAAATATAACTATAAAGCTACAGTAATCAAAACAATGTGGTTCTGCCATAAAGATAGATGCATAAAACAATGAAAGAGCCTATAAATGAACTCTCACATACATGGTTAGTTATTTAAAAAAGGGTGCCAAGACCATTTAATAAAGGAAATGTAGTGTTTTGAATAAATAATTCTGAGAAAATTAATTTCATCCACATTTAAAAGAATGAATTTGTAATCTAACTTATTGAACACACACACAAATACACATGAACATGTCAAGAATTTATTGTATCTGACACCTAAAGCACAGGCACAAAAGAAAATTAATAACTTTAGCCTTCATGAAAATTAAAAATGTACATTAAAGTATACAATCAAGAGAGTGAAAGGATAGCCTACAGTGAGGGAGGAAATCTGTAAAAATCACATATCTAATAAGGGACTAATATCCAGAATATATGAAGAACTACTTATTTAAATAACAAAAACAAACAATCCAATGAAAAATGGGCAAAGAATGTGAATAAGCATTTCCCTAAAGAAGGTATACAGGGGCTGGAGTGGTTGTTCAGTGGTTAGGGCACTTGCCTGGCATGAGCGAGTATGTGGGTTCAAACCCCAGCACCCACGTATACAACTAAGTGTCAGAGCAACAAAAGCCACATGAAAAACTAAATACAATTGATTCTCTCTCTCTCTTTCTTACTGTCCCTCTCTTTAAAAAAACAAAGAAGATGCACATATGGCTGATAAGCACATGAAAAGATGCTCAACTGTATTAGTTATTAGAGAAATGCACATCAAAACTATGAGATATCTACTTGATTGACTATTATTAAAACAAGTAATATAATTGTTTGTCAGATTGTGGAGAAATTGTAACGTTTATGCATTGTGGTGGAAATATAAAATGGTAGAGTTACTAGTACTCAAAAATTAAATATCAGGGCTGGGGATGTAACTTGGTGGTAGAATACTTGCCTAGTGCGCACAAGGCCCTGGATTTGATTTCCAGCACTACCAATAAATGAAAAAATAAATAAATAAGCATCAACTTACTATATGATCCAACAATTCTACATCTAGTGGATAACCCAAAGAATTACAAGATATTTGTTCATCAGTGTTCATGAAAGAAGTATTTATTTTAGTCAAAATGTAGTAAAAACCCAAGTGTCCATCATAGGATGATTGGATATGAGAATTTTGAAATAGGTAATGGATTTATTCACCCATAAGAATGAATTAAGTTGTGACACATGCTACAACATGGATGAACTTAGAAACTTGCTATGTAAGACAGACACAAAAGAAATGCAATATGATTCTACTTCTAAGTACCTAAAATAGACAAATTTATAAACGCAGAAAAAGAATAGCTTACAGGGAAGATCAGCCAAGAATGAATTATCCAGGCTTTTAATTTTCTTAATTAACTGAGAATATTTTTAGTTTTGATGGTAGTTCTTTCTAGATACAGAATTCTTGGTAACAGATTTTCTCTTGTTTGCTGAACTAAATATTGGGGATCATTCATTTTGTTTCTCCTTGCTACTATTTTTGATTAGTGTGGTTTGGAATTTCATTGAATGTTTTCTACTTTTATGTTGAGAATATTTAAGCTGTTAGATTATTTTTAGTAATTTGCATATACTTATACTGTGGAAAACTGTCTCTTTTGCAGTGTGCAGCTGTGCTGTCTCTAATCGGTTTTTTAAATTTTAATTTTTACTTATAGCCTGACTGCCTAGGGGTCACCCTTGTGTTTGAGTCAGGCAATGATTTGGGCAGTACTTGTGCTCAAATACTTCCAGACTCCTGGAAGACTTCCAGCTTCTGCAGATCAATATGCATATGGATTGGGAATACATTCAGAGTCACAGTTAGTTCTCAGCTCTCCTTGGCCTTCACTTGTCACTGATTCTCTTGGCTTTCTCCCATCCACTCATAGTTCCCAAGTTGCCAGGGATCTGTTGGAGAACTTTCCCCAGCCTTCCATGGCTTTCACTTCCAGGATCATCTGGTTTATTCTTTTGTAAGCTCAGCACTTCTGCAGGCTGGGAACATATCCTTAGGCTAGGATAGCTATACATTTTCATAATTGTGACAGTTTGCCACTTTCAGCTTGCAAAACCTTGAATTTTTGTCCCCAATCCCAAATCAAGTCAAGTCCTTCCTGTTTTTAAAGCTGGTTTCCTTCAGTTCTACTCTAGTAAGACTATAGTACTTGATTGGGGAACTGATAGCATGGGAATAACCCCAGAATTCCACTACTCCTACTCAGAACTCTATCAACTTGTCAAGAATGAATATTCCCATTTTGTTTTATACCTTTCATTAACTTGGGCTTCCAGATGTAGTTATAATTTTATCCAGTGTTATCAAAATGTGCTTCTATAACCAGAAGACCCTAATTTCCTTTTGCTGTTTGAATATTTTTTATGATTTTCTGGTGATTGTCTTTGGAAGACGTTCATGACTTCTTGCTCATCATCACCCATTCAAGAGAACTCAGGGCTGGGTTTTATGATCACATATTCATGTGCCGTTAGGTATTGCTATGCCACTAAGTTTTGGGCTAAGATGATATAAGTAGAAGTGATGTGTAGGACTCCTGGGTTGTACCCTAATAGGCATAGACTATGCCCTGCTTGAATGTGGACTTGATAGTCATCCACTTGAAACCTTGTAGGGATGGCATAGAGGGAGTCTAGGCATTTGTCTTCATAGGGCAGCATTCCCAACTGAAAGAGAAGTTTTATCTACTATTCACCTGTTGAGTAGAATCAGGTCCAGATCAGTGGGTCTTCTCAACCTTATTTTCTCTTGCATGTAATTACTAAGGATGCACTTCATCAATTCACAGTGTTCTTTTTGAGTTGAATGAGACTCCCACAAAGTATTTTGATGTTTGGAGTCTCTGCCAATCATAATTTCTATCTGTTATCTCATCTTCTAACTTCAGTTTTGAATAAAGAAAGCATCACACATTCTTTCTGTATACTCATACAACCTATAGTGTAATTACACAATGTTATGTCTATTCTTTGTTCCTTTGATGCTTGACTGTGTACTCTCTGGTGTTTTTCTGGCATTTGACTTGGAAGTTCTGTGTATATATATAGACATATGTGCAATCGCTCTCCCATTAGGATATTAAGGCAGAATATAACTTTCCTATTGTAAGTGTTATTTATGTGTACTGATTGCCAAAAAAAAAAAACCTCTTCATAATTGTTGGGATATAATAACCAAGAAGAACTTATTATATTGAGAGTGTAGAAAAAGAAAGTGATATTCCCCGAATTATTATAACACACCTATATTAATATAGATGAACAGATACACAGGAACTTCTCAGCATAACCCCGAGAGGTATAATTTATCATGCACTTACTATAAATGAGAGTGTAATCCATATTTGACTCTACAATCCTATAACTCCCAGAGTTCCCAAATTGGGATTCAAGTTAGTAGCTCCCAAACAGTTGGATCTAGTCATAGTGTTATATTTTTATTCCTTAAAAGAGAGTCTGGCATATGCAGAGACAATTCTTGGAAATTTTGATGAATGATGTGTGAAAATTTCTTCAGAATTCTGTTTTGAGCACGTTAAGGGTAGGTCCAAGTAATCTCTTGCTCATGGTTTCATATTATTTATTCTTAAAGTGATGTTGAGCCACCTAAACCATCAGGCCCATGAAAATTCTCCTTTAAATGTCAAGTAAGTGCCATTTATTTAACTGTGAAGACTGACAAGACTGTGGTTAAAGATGGTCATAGTAAATAACCAAATTCATGAGTGAGAAGAGCCCATGTGTCTGAAGGACTTTTCTTGCATATAATGCAAATCATTTTCTGTACACTTTGGCATGATGTTGAAATATCTCTTTTGGTTAATCCAAATGTAATTTTCTGTCTTGGAAAACAGACTAAAGGTTGGTTTTCATGGCTGTCACTTTGAAATATGTTGTGGGCTTGATAGCATGCAGTTTTTAGGTGATATCACTAACATGCATTAGAAAATATTAAATTCACATGGATCGCAAATATCTTTGAGAATGATATTAGTGAGGCAGTTTATGAATCTCTGTGGTTCCACCAGCAACACAGAGTTTAAAACCCTTAGTTCAGATCCAAAAAGGACCAAATGTCCTGTCAAGGCATGACCCATGCCTTGACCACTTCAAATATAGCACATCTCTGAATTAAAAATAGAAGGTACAATTCAGAAACAATTTTGTTTTCATATGTCCTTTTCAGATTGTTATTACTCTTGTCCTGTATCTAAGTAGGCATGTAGACAGTTGGAATTGTAATACCATATAATGTACATTTCAAAGAAGAAAAAGACAAAATGAGAGTCATGAAAGTGCATCTAGAATTTACAATATATTTACAAAGTGTGTATTGAATATTTTTTTCTTTATATATATACAATACGAAAAATTTTTCTCACTTAGGATCCAATGACATCGTCTTTGGGAAACCTATGTATTACATATATAACTTTGTATATTTCATATTCAGTGCTCTTGAAATACTGTCTTAAAATATTAATTTATTTACTTTTCTTTTTCCAAATGGAGCATGTCACTTTTGGGTACTAATGGAGTGGCAGTAACTCTTCGCTGAAAATCTGGTGTGTAGGATGAGTTTACTTTACTCTTCTGTATTTCACCATGATCTAGTCTCCACCACCAAATTTCCTTCCTCTTTGGATTTTAGGTTGTTGACTTCTGCATCTAGGAGGAACCCATTAGCCATCTAGTGGATAAGTGAGAAGGGAAGTCAGAATATTGAATCCCCAGCTCCCTGTCCCAATGCTGGAGAAGCTGTGAACTAGCAGTATCTTTCATAGGAGTTATAGCTCTTGTCTGGTGATGTTTCTTATCCAGCCTTTTCTTGTCCCTGAGTCTTCCTTTAGATTAGGGATAGTGTATAAAGCAGAGTTAATGTAGCAGACCCAACTGTTTATCTTTAGAAAGGTCTGCTTACAAGGCTGGCCCTTGATTGGCATCTGGAAACTTGAATTTCATGAGCTCTCACCCTGCTAAAACTCATTGGGTCAATACACCTAAACATCGGTACAGACGGCTGGTTTATTCTTCGCACCTACTTACTTCTTGGGAGCACAAAATTTTTGGTACATGCCAGATAGAAGCTACCTATGTGAACAGCCCCCAGTAAAAAATCACTGAGTCTGAGTTTCTCGTGAGATTTCCTGGTTGACAACATTTCACAATAATGCACTTCTGGGGAAATTATTATGTCCAGTGTTACCACTGGCAGAGGACTCTTGGAAGTTTGCACCAGCTTTCCTGGACTTCACCAGTGACTTTTCCCTTTGCTGATGGTATTCTGTATTCTGTAACCTTTTATGGCAATAAATCTCTGTCATAAGTAGGACTGCATGACAACTCCCGTATGTTTCCTGGTGAATCACTGTACCTTTCATTCAGGGTGATTTTGCGGACCCTAGACATACATAGTAGAAGAATTCAGCTTTACCTGGACTACTGCATCCTTGTTTGTTTATCTTTTTAAAAAGAGTTTGTTTACTAAGTTTTCCCCAAATTTCTTAATTTCAGTGTGATATCTTTTGCTTTGGTGACCCTTCATGAGTCAACTAGTAAACTCAGATTTTTCATATAAAAATGCTGATACTTCATTTGATAGATTTAATTTCTTTATATTATTTTTTAAATTTGTTAAAAGGACTAATGGTTGAAAAAGTAGATCACTCGGTAGTCTGTGCTTTTGGCATCGTATTCAGTGAGAAAAATCTGATTTAGTTATGCTATTCTATAGAGCTAGACTATGGTCATTGGGAAAGGAGGTCTGTTATCATGTTATAAATCCAGATAAGGTGTAATGTCATACAACCTAAGGCATTTGTAGAGATATATTAGGAAGAGGAGGGATAAGAGTGAGTAATTGGGGGTGGGGGCTCTTGGGGATAAATCTAATTTTCATAATTTATATATATTTATAGATATTATATTATTTCGTTAGAAGCTTGTTTGTTCAACAAATAAATTTCTGAACAAAATAAAAAAGTTATACTACTCTAAATAGATGGGAATTTATACATCCTGGTTCTTGATTATCCTTTAAAATATTAAGATGCTATTTTTTCTTTGTTGTGCATTCCATTTAAAAAAATAAATCTCACCTCAAAAATTGTGGAGTCTACTTGGAGAAATAAGAAAATTTGTAGTGGCAGAAAATAATGTTTTCATGGTATATATTTATACAATACAAATTAACATTAAAATGTTAGGTGAATATTTTTACATACATGATAAGCAATTATGTCACATCCTAAAAGCAACTTTAACAGGTGTTAGTAGATTCACATGGTATATGAAAATTGTTAATTGGTAATATTTACATTTATTCAACATTTCTAGCTGTTTGTAACAGCTAATATTATTCTTTACACTGTGTTCTGTGAAGCAAGATAAAGCATTTTTGCTTAACAGAATGGAAAACTTCATCTTTTTTTTTTTTTTAAAGAGAGAGGGACAGTGAGAAAAAGAGAGAAAATCAGTTTCATTTGGTTTTTCATGTGTCTTTCATTGCTTCAATGCTTCATTGTTTACGTGGTGCTGGGGTTTGAACTTGCTTCCTTGCACATTCCAGACAAGTGCCATAACCATGAGCCACCACTCCAGCCCTGAAAACTTCATCTTAAAAACACAAAAAGTATGCTACTTAAATTTCAAGTTTCAATGGAATGTATGTCAACTTTGAAATTAATTAAGTAGGAAATAAATGTTATGAATCCTTGGATCATTTCTTGAAAAAAAAAAAAAGGTCAAGAAAGTAATGCTTGATGTAAACTTTTGTGGTTTCCCCCCTCAACTATATTTATGTCAGTGACTTTGACCTACAAATTTGTTTTATACTTATAGATAAAAAGCTTTGTTTTAGAAAACTCATGATGCATACCCTTTGTTTATTAATGTCTTGGTAAACCACATGTCTTCTTGATAAAGTAATCCTGAATCAGAAAAACCTCTTTGTTGGATATCTTACTTCAGTTCACTTGTGTGTTTATTGATTGCTTTTGCTAATAAATGCTCTCTGTGTTGTAATTTAGCTCCATCCCAGCAACCTCCACCCAGAGGACAAGTTCAAAGTTCTTCTGCCATCAATCTCTCCTGGAGTCCACCTGATTCTCCAAATGCCCAGTGGCTTACTTACAGTTTATTCAGGGACGGTTTTGAAATCTACACATCTGAAGATCAATATCCATACAGTGAGTTTCAGGGTTTGGTGATGGAAAGATATAATACTCTGAGAGTTGATACATTAGTTAAGTTCTTTGACACTGAGGATAAATGTTGTAGTGGTTTTCTGTTTAGCACAGAGGGTTTCAAACTTCACTAGTAATCAGAGAAATGCAATAAAAATTAGATGCATATTATTTAGTAAACACTAACTGCTTATTATATTCTCAAAGATGGAAAAAAATTCTATACAGCATTGTGGAGATTTTGGAGCATTTATAAATTTCTAGGATATCTGTGTGGGTTCATTGGGGCAACTTTTCATGTACAATAAATTATACAATGCATGAAAAAACCTTCCCTTTTGGAATACTGTTTGCTTAATTGAGCATACTTTAGGGAATTTATCTCAAGTAAGTTAATATTCATAAAAAGTGTTCACAAAAGTGTTCATACCTATACTATTTTTAATACTCAAATACTAGAAATGAATGAGATGTTAAAAAATCTTCCAGAATTATGGTATATGTCATTAACAATCAATTCTGATATCTTGTTAACTAAATTGTAGGCTATGATAGCCTATAAAATGGTATCTTTTCAATGAATGAAAAAATATTCATGACATTATTAATTAAAAGTTATTAAAGATCTGTAAATAATCTAAAAATTATAATATCTTGATCTAAAAATACTGGAGAACTTAATAAAATGGATCCATAGTTTTCTCTGGGTGCAAATATTTATTAATTTATCAGCTATTTATATTTTAAATGATTTAAATTTTAAATTTTCCAGTTAAAAAGGGGGCTTCTTATCTGGAATCAGAACTTTGAAGCCAATAAAGTAACATTATGCATACGTTGCTATTTCCATAATGATAGAGCACGACAACAGGAACCTAATTTGAAAGAGGAGGGGTGCAAACAAGCCAGGAAGGCATCTCTTTGCATCTGTTATTTTTATGAAGATTTTAAATGAGACTGTAGAGGTCAAGCTATTAAGAAGCTATTGACTTTAAAAAATATGTCAAAAATGCAAAGAACCCAAAATAACTAAGTGAGATATTAGATAAGTTAATTTGCTTCACCATGATAGCGATTTTACTATTTATATATATATATATCCTATAATATCATATTGTGAAACTCAAATAATAAACTTCAAATATGCACAGTAAAATTTATTTGAAAAATAAAAAAAGACATTTCTTAGATGTTTTAGACATAACTTCCCTAAAGACAGAACGAAAAAATAGTAATTTTTAGATACTTCCATCTCTGTGGTCTCTGATTTTTGCTCTCATCATGTTTAGCCATAGACAAGTTTAGGAAGCCAGTTTAGGAAACCTTGAAACAGTAATTCTAATTCATGTTTCCATTAAAACTCAACTTCCAAAATTCTACTTTACAAAATGCATAATTAGTTAGAAAACAGAAAGCTATGTCAAAACATTGAGATGGGGGGGCTCTTGGGGGGGTAAATCTAATTTTCAGAATTTATGTATATATTATATTATTTCATTTGAAGCTTGTGTGATTGTTCAACAAATACATTTCTGAATAAAATAAAAAATAAATGTTATGCAAAACTTCAAAAAAATTGAGATTCCACAACCTTTCTTAAAATGGTTATAAGAGTACACCTTATTTTAAAATATTAGTTGACTTGGTGGCTCAGTAGTTACTGTGCCTGCCTGGCATGCGAGAGGATGGGGGTTCACACCCCAGCACCACATATACAGGTGAATGTTGGAGCAATGAAAGACACATGCAAAACTAAATAAAATTGATTCTCTCTTTCTTTCTCTCTCTCTCTCCCTCCCTCCCTCTCCTCTCTCACTGTCCCTCTCTCTTTAACAACAACAAAACTACATGACATACGTTTTTATTTTGTACTTACTGTAGTTGGTTACATTTTGACCCTTATTTTATATTAGTTGCATCTAGCTTGTTATGTCTGCTGCTTTCTAGTAACTCTGTCTCTTCAGTGCTCCACATCTTCTTTGAAGTTAATGGAAACTCTGAACTTCATGATGCAGATTGCAAAGTGAAATGAACATCTGTCTACATCTGCCATCTTGGCAAAGCATCCTAAAAACCTGCTACTAAAATGTTTATTTTCTTCCAAATATCAGCATGATCCAGGTGTCCTGAAACTTAAACTTTTGTGATGGAGGAAGAGAAGAGTTATAAAAATATTGAAAATAATTTTGAAGATGACAGTACCACTGGTTGAATTATCTCTGAAGTTGCCAATTTAGGGTCACCCTATTTTCCACACAGCTTAATTCAATAGCAAAATTAAAGGCAAAACTATGTAGGTACCATTCAACCCAGCTTTTCCTTAGTAACATATTGTCATCTATTTTATAGAACATTATATGTGAATACAACAGTCTGGCTCTTTTTCATGATTGTACTAATATAGAATCCAAATAACAGTGTGTTACATAATAAATGCCTATTCATTTACTAATCAGGCATTTATATAATCTTATTAAATAAGATATTATTTCCTAAAATGGTATTTTTCATTAGAAATACCATTTCTGGGATTTCTTGTAAATCACTATAATTAATGATGTGAAAATTATCTGCATGATGGCATTTAAACAGTAAGAACAATTGGTTAACACTGTCAGAACTTGGTACCATTCTAATAATACCCTCATGTTTATTACTCCATTTCCAGTGCACGGCTAGCTTGTGTAATATGAAAAGGAAACACTACTTATATCCAGCTGATTGAACACAAATCCTTGAGTTAAATAAAGGCATTTGGAATTATAGGTGGAGAAGCATTGAACTTTTCAAAGAAAATTAATAGTATAGTCTTCCAACCAAGTTTGATCATTTGGTTGAGACCATTATAGAGTTCTTTGTTAGAATAGAAACTTTTTCTAGCTGGCCAGTATACTACAGAATTCTCTAACATAATAGTTTTTATCTTCGGATCATGATACTCTGGTGTGTTATCATTTTTAAATCTTTCAAATTAGTTGTTTTTAGTAATAGTGTATAGTCAATAAATTCTCTAAATAAAATTTAATTGATTAGCAACCTAAATCTTTTCCAAAGTAGAAATATATAGAGATCAAGTCATCATTTGGACTATACATAATCAGCACCTATAGTTGTCTCTTCTGTGGCCCCAATACAGTTTCCTCTAAGGTGTCTTACATTTTTAGTGGGAAGAGACTGGTTATTAGAGGAAATCAGCTCTCTTATTAGTGTTGCTTCTCAAGATTGAAAGTTTAGGGAGTGATCCATAAATTATATTTTTCTATTTACTTTGGAATCAAAAGAATACAAGATAGCATAGGTAGATGGGAGTTAAAAATCATCTTCATTACTGATAAAAGCCAGATTAGGGCTAAACTGCCTCTCTGTGGAAGGCAGTTTCGAAGACAAAAAAAAAAATCAATGAGCTAACCTGAATTTGCTTTACATCTTTCTCCCACCTTCCTAATTTGTAAACCTATATATTGTTGCTCATGTAAGACAGCACAAGTGGGTGAAGAGCCCTTAAATATCACTCTGAGGAAGGCTTTCCAAAGGAAGACTAAAGGATAGTTGTTTCTACATGTGATAATTGCTTATAAAACCTGGAGACATTAACGTAGCTTGAATTTAGGATTTTGGGCCAAAAGAGTGTCTTAGTAAATCTGGGATTTCATTTCTACCTTTATTGTTCCTTTCCATCTTTGATATCATTATCATTTATCCCATAGTACATCATGGGACAGATGTAGTGAGTGGCTCCAAAAAAAAGGAAAAAAAGATATGAGGAAAGAAAAAGAACAGAACAGGACAAGCGATTGTTTCACAAGATTCTTAATACTATTAGTTTTTTCTTCATATCTGCTTAATGGAGGCCTCCTTCCCTGTCCACACACAATGCCACCAGGGAGTGGGCTGCAGCCACTCTGACATTCTGTTGTACAGCCCTACAATGTGCTGGCTGTTGCTTTAGAGAGTGGGGATGTCAGGCACATGACTGATCATATCCACTCCTTCCTCCCTCTTTTTTTGATCTCCTCTTTTTCCCTTCTATTTGACCTCCCAATCCTTCACAGAGAAGTTCTGCTTTGTCTAGAACTTTTCTTATGTAAATTCTTCATTGCAGATAACAAATGTTTCCAAAACTTAGGAGTTAAAAATAATGAACATTTATAATTTCACACAATTCCTATAGACCAGAAAATCAGGGAAGAATTCAGTTAAGGTATTGGCCAACTGACAGATTTGACCCTTTGGTGGTAGTTTACTGACCACTGGTCTAGTGTACTGGGATCTAGCAAATTAGTTACACAGAGGAACAGTTATTTCTGTTTCAGAGCCTGAAAAGGACATTATGAAGGGAAAAACAAGACTAAAACTTTTAAGTATTCTTTACTAAAAATGCCACTTTTTTATATTATACTGAAAAGTGAAAGTAAACAGTATTTGCTTTATTTCACATTTGAGAATGTGAAATATACTATTATTCAAAAGAGTGGATTGGCATAGTTTATTTCAGTAGTATAATGGAAAGGACATCAGAAATGACCGTTTACCAGTTTGTGAAGTGTCACTGTCTTTTTTCTTTTCATTTCAGGCATTCAGGACTTCTTAGATACTGCCCTGTCACCATATACCTTATATACATATTACATCGAGACCACCAATGTGCATGGTTCCACCAGGAGTGCAGCTGTCATTTATAGGACAAAGCCAGGGGTCCCAGAGGGACATCTAAACTTAAGTTATGTCATTCCTATCAACTCAGACTCAGTGACACTTAACTGGAGTGCACTCTCCAATCATTCTGGTCCTATAGAGAAATACATTTTGTCCTGTGTTCCTTTGGATGGCATTCAGCCATGTGTTCCCTACGAAGGTCGTGAAACCTCGGCTACCATTTGGGATCTGGTTCCATTCACCAGGTACCGTTTCTCTGTACAGGCATGTACTAGTGGGGGCTGTTTACACAGCTTGCCCATTACAGTGACCACAGCCAAGGCACCTCCTCAAAGACTGAGTCCTCCTGAGATTCGGGAAATCAGTTCCACAGAACTTCATGTAGAATGGTCTCCACCAGTGGAGCCAAATGGTAAGAATTCAAGGCTTAGCCTTCCTTTCTTGTATAAGAATGAGAATGTAGGCATTTGAATTTGTTCAATCAGAGTTTGGCACCATATTCATGTATGTAATTGTATAATACTATAATTGAGAATTCCTAAAGATGTAAGATACTGTTTCTCCTGCTTAGTAGAACAAGTGTATTTCTAATCTCATAACAAATTCCATTCAATTAAATTGCCCCTTAAAAGGCTAATATTATCTTTGCTCTTAATGACATCTGCCATAACACAAATGATGTTTATAATTGGAAGCTCACTTCTGAAATGCATTATATTTGACTGTGTCACAAGTTAGGGCACTCATAGGCAGTACATTTTCTCTTTTAAGCAAGAAAAGGATACAAAATAATACAAAAAATACATATGTAGGCTTGCTGACTCCATTAAGTTAATTTTTGTGTTCATACAATTGAACCCTTGATTATATAGGCCAGATACACATTCAGAGGATTTTAGTAATTTATATCATGTACATATTATGGCAAAACCTTTTCTGAGGTTTTTTAAGTTACTTGATAAAACTGAGTAAAATGTACCTATAAGATTTATGCAAATAGGACTTATGTTTAAAAGATAATTAAGTTAAAATCCTCAAATTTGAAAATATACAATTTAGAGGCATAATAGATTCCCAAAAAGAAGTAGCCACAGAAATTGTGACCATCCATTCTGAAAAAGGTTGACTATACCTCTGATAGTCTTTAAGCATTTAGTTATTTGTATACTCTCTTTCAATTGGTCTTTCCCATGAATATTCCTTTAATAGTATTTTACACATCCATCTACCCAACAGTTTATTGTCTTTCCTAAATTCCCATCATCTAGATTATTAAACTACTATATCTAGCTTACTAGAAAGTTAGCAGGTGAATTAATTAGATAATGAAATGCCATCACTTTTAAGCTGGTCTATTTTTACCCCATTCCCCGAATAGCCTCTTTGTCTGAATCACCTTGATTCACTATTTAACTTTTCTAGGAATAATTATAAGGTACGAATTATATATGAAAAGATTGAGATCTACTGAAGAAAGTCGAGTGTTTCAGAGCAGTGGCTGGCTCAGTCCTCACCCATTTGCAGAACTGGCCAATGAAAATGCACTAAAGCCTCCTCAAGCAGCAGCAGTCATCCCTGGCTTGGAGCCCTATACTGACTATGAATTTAGGGTGTTGGCCATGAATATGGCTGGCAGCGTGTCTTCGGCCTGGATATCAGCAAGAACAGGAGAATCAGGTAAACATTAATACTTTGAACTCTATATTGAAATCCTCTGAATGAAATTGCTACCTGAAATTAAAGTCAATAGCTCCAAAACAGTGCCTTTTGAGAATCAAGATTTATAAACTTAAATGGGCTATGGAAAAAAATGTATACATTGGTCACATAGGCACCTCAAGGTCATAAAGCATTTGTAGGAAGTTTTAGTAAAAAAATTAAATGGTTCATTTATTAATTCATAGGAACAACTTCACTATAGTTATAGTCTTTTGGGAGTGCTTCACCAAGCGCTTCATCAATTGGTTTCCAATCCTGGAGTGGGTTGGACACTTGTCCCATCTTTCTCCACATTCACCATAGTTTATGTTCAGTGAAATGGAGAACTGCTTCCAATTTCACAAATCATTTTTATTTTTCCCTTTCCATAACAAATAATGTGAGTATGAAATTGTATACAATATTACAAAATCTGTGATTCAGAAGTTTACTTTTAAGCAGTTGACATTATGACAAGGAAGGAGGGATTTTTTTTCATTTTCTTAAGGTGTCTTCATTAAGGCAAATGAGTTATTTTTAATCTTGCATCTATTCTTTGTATTACACACACTTCAAGTTTTATGAGCATTTGAAGAAAACAAGTGTACCTTTGTTATGGCTTGAATTTACAGATATCCAAGGAAACCCAAATCCTTAAGAAAATATAATCTGTTAGGACTGTGGAGGATGGGGGTAGCTTTAGGTTGATGTCCAAGGAAATCGTTTCATGAATAAAATGTGCATTGTGCTGCATCTCTTAATGATGACCAGCCATCTTGGACAAATAATAGGGCCATGATAGCACAAGTGATGAGGCATGGCACTCTGGAAGGGGAAAATCAAGGTCAGAAATGAAAAGTAATGGGTGAAACTGCAATACTGGACCCTCATAATCTTATGGGTCACTGGCTAATGAAAGTGCGATGAGGTCCTTTGATAATACACCTTTGGTTAGCACATTTAAAATCCATATTAAGATCTCAAGGATGGCAGGGGAAAATGTATGGTGTGTATGTACCCTGAACATTTCAATCAGGATTTACTGAAAACTTGGAGAATTTCCTTGGGGTTATTTTAAACATTTTAAACTTACCTCTTTCTGCATTGATTTGGTTCAGTAAAATATGTCTGTACACGAGAAATTCAGTATATCATTATGGATTGTTCTGAATGCTGTGGTCTAAAATATACTGTATTTACTGTATTGTGACTTCTTTCAAATACTCATTATATATATATATATATGTATATATATACATATATATATATATATATTTCTAACCAGGCATGTACTAGCTATCTTTATGAAAACATGCAAAGTCCTCTAAGATTTTTATTTTGTAAGTGAAAAGCATCTCAGCTGATAATGTAAAAGTGGAGAACATCCTTGCCAATGACATTTTTCAAAAGTGAATATCATTCATATATACCAGTACATTCTTGGATTTTTTTTCAAATCAGAATCAGCATTTTATAAACTATAGAATATTTCAGAAATGAGAATAAATATGTGAGTAAATTTGAAAATTGATAGGAACAGCATTCATTGTCTTGATGGTGTTATTTTGACTTTGCTAGAGCCTGTGTTCATGATCCCTCCTATAGTCTTTCCACTCTCCTCACACTCTCTCAATGTCTCCTGGGAGAAGCCAGCAGAAAATGTTACAAGAGGAAAAGTTGTGGGATATAACATCAATATGATTTCTGAACAATCATCACAACAGTCTGTCCCAGTGGTGTTTTCAAAGGTATTGTTATTTTAACTAATTTCCTTTCATAACTGAATTTGTAGAATTCTCATTGAAAAGGGCATTTTCTTTCTAAACATGATATTAAATTACAAGTCTCTTTATCTGTACATCACTTGCTTTTTTCTGATGTAAGTATACATTGAAACAAAATCGGTAGGACCTCCTCTTTAATTCATCCTTATTTTTTGTGAGAAGTTAACTTTGGTAGCTAAGCACATTTGTGTGATTTGGACTCAAAATAAAGTATTTAGCCCATCTGTAATCAGTTGATATTTATATTGAATTAATTCTTTTGGAGGCCTAAATAACATTGATAAGAACATTGTATAGCTACATTTTATGTGTATTTCTATTTTCTTAGAAAAAAATCTGTAGGATTTGTCACAGTTTATGAAAATTATGAATATGTTCAATGTTTTGGATATGTACTCACATATTATGTTCTTGCAATTTATATTCCAGTAAGCAGTAATGAGAATAATAATCAGAGTTATCATTTGCTAAGGCTTTACTGTGTCCATGAACTAATTAATTAGATAAACATAAAACTCCTGGAAGATGAGAGATTCTTGTTATGTCCACTTCATAGTTGTGGCTGCTGTATCTTATTAGCCCATTTGACCAGCATGGGGGTAGCCAGTGACAGAGGCTGCTGACATTAACTAGATGAGTCATCATTTTTTTGCATTTGGTTGTTCAATGCCTCTCCTGAGGGAGGTGTTTTGGTGGGCATTAACTGAGATAAAAAGATCTTTGCAAATCATGCCCACACCCAAATATCTAGCTACATTTCCAATTGTTCTTCTTGCATATCAGTGACCAATATAACCAAATGACTACCATCTACTCCATGTGTATTTAACCCCATAACACTGAACCCTGTGGAAAACATAAAACAGAAGATAGGGAACACAGCCTGAATTCTATCCACTGAGAGGGTTTCCTTTTCACTGCTATTTCTTGGGACCTTCTAAGTGGGGTTACAGAGCAGCAGCTACCAATTTTTGATTTGCAGTGATATACCAAGACAATCCATCTGTGAGTTAACCTCTATTTTTTTTCTTTATAGCTCTTGAGAGAACTTCATGGGATTTTCAGGTCATGTCATGGCTTCTGTCTATGCTTCTGCCCAATCCCAAATATTCACTTCCATCTTGTGATAAATTTCTGTTAAGCCCCTTTGACCTTGAAACTTGGCATGTCAGAAAGAACCCAGTTCGTGTGAAGTAGCTCTGACTACCTGGTCATTTGATGTTTCCCGGTCAGGCATTCTGCTTTAACTGAAGCCCAGCACTGTTCAGCAAATGGTATAGCATTTCTATCACATGATAAGCTCTTACTCCAGACACTAGGCCTTTATTTTGTGACTCTTTCCAGAAGAACCTCCAAGCATCTTTCCCCATCACCAGTACTTCTAGTACTATAGACTGCATTAGGCTTTAGATGTCAAATGACTCATCTGCTTGCAACACAGCTTGGATCTGGTGCAGAGCTATTTCCTGCTTTGTGATGCACTCAAAAGTGGCAGAATTCCATGTTACTTGGTAACTTGGTCAGAACACTATGCAAGTGTGGAATATGCTTTCTGTTGAATTTGAGGTAGTTATCAGACTTTGTGCAACCTTCTTAGTGGTGGTAGATGCTAGATGCATTCATTTTGTCTTTTCCTCTGCAGTGGATATCCTAATGTGTCTCAAAAACTTGGACTCCTAAAACCCTCAGTATTGTGGCAAATATCTTAATCTTTATAAAGTTGTTCTCCTACTCTCTAAAGTATATGTCTAAGACCTATGCCATACCCTTTGTTTCTTGCTTATCTGATTGATTTAACATAATCTTATTGATATAAAGAACTGAGATTATTAAGGAGCCTTTTATAGTTTACCTTAAAATGGTGATTAATTATCCTCAGATTATCTTTCTTCAATGCATTGATAATAATGCAAGAGCCATATGAGTATATAGTCCTGATAAGTATTACTTTCCCAAAAGTAGTTCTAGTAATTGTGAATTCACCACCAATGGAAATTTAAAAATTGTACCACTAGACAATGCTGTGGACTATCAGTGCTCTGCTCCCTATGTGAACAAAGTTCTGATTGCCATCCAGCTCAAGTGATGACCTAACTCCAAAATATTGTGGAGACTCCCTTATGGGGCCACTCCTAAGCACTCTTGTAGGTCAGGTTTCCCAGAAACCATATGATGTGCTAGAACACTAGTGTACAGAGGGTTTCTAGGGAAGAGCTCTCAAAAATAACACATGTAAAGTAGGAAGACATTTCATTCTTCTTTATGGATGAATAAAATTCCATTATGTATATATTTTCTCTATCTCTTGGTTGACGGGCACCTACATTGATTCCATAACTTGGCCATGTGAATTGTACTGCTATAAACATTGGTATGAATGTATCACTCTACTCTAGTGTGTTGACTTTAGCTCTTTTGGATAAATATCAAAGAATGGGATAGCTAGGTCATAGGGTGGTTCCAGTCCTAGTCATTTAAGGAACTTCCATCTTGCATTACAAATGGTTGCACTAATTTGCAGTTCCAGAAACAATGCATAAATATACCTATTTCCCCACATTCTTACCAGCAATTTTGCATTTGTTTTCTTAATGATTGCTATCCTAACTGGGGTCAGATGAAATCTCAATGCAGTTTTGATTTGCATTTCCCTTATGGCTAAGGATGTTGAACACTTTTTGATATTTATTGACCATTTGTATGTATTCTTTTAAGAAACGTCTATTGACATCATTTGCCTATTTATTAATAGAGTTATTTATTTTTTGTGTTAAGTTTTTGAGTCCTTCATAATTTCTAGATATTAATCTACTGTCAGAAGAGTAGCTGGAAAAGATTTTCTCCCATTCTGTGGGTTCTCTCTTCACATTCCTAGTTGTTTTCTTTGCTGTGCAACAGCTTTTTAATTTGATGCCATCTCATTTATTAACTCTTGGCCCTATTTCTTGAGTTTTAGGGGTACTATGAAGAAAGTTGTTGCTTGTACTAATATATTGAAGTGTTGACCCTGTGTTTTCTTTTAGAAGTTGTATAAATTTTTGGTCTAATTACTAAGTCTTCATCCATTTTGAGTTGGTTTTTGTGCAGGTTGAGAACTAAAAGTCTAGTTTTATTCTTCTACATATGCATAACTGGTTGTCCCAGCACCATTTGCTTAAATGGCTGTCTTTTCTCCGGTGTGTTTTTGCTCTTTTGTCAAGGATTAGATGACTGTATTGCATCAATTTGTGTGTCTGTTTCTACACCAGTATCATTCTGTTTTTGATACTATAGCTCTGTAGTAGTACTGTGAGACCAGGTATTGTGATGCCTCCAGCTGATAAAAAATGGAACTGGAGAATATCATGCTAAGTGAAATAAGCCAGGCTCAGAAAGTCAAGGGTAGAATTCTCTCTGTCATGTGGAGGCTAGAGAGAAATAAGGAATGAAAAAAAAACAAAAGGAACCATATGAAAATAGCAGGGATGGTGGTGGAATAGAGGAAGGGAGTTAAGAGGGAGGGAAGGGGGGGGGGGAAGGAGAGGATCTATGGAATGAAAGAAGAAGCTGAGCTTGGATGCAATAGTGCAAGGGCCTCAACTGATCCTGTGGGTAGATCTGGAACTGCAATCACCTCTGAGGTTATCCCAAATGGAGTCCAGAAGTCAGACCTTGGTACTCAGTTGTATTTGCTTCCTAGGGCTGCCATAACATATTGCCGTAAACAGAGTAGGTGAAACAACAGAAATTTATTATCTTCTAATTCAGGAAGCCAAAAATCTGAAATTATGCTGCTGGCAGAGCCATGCTCCTTCCACAGGCTCTGGTGGAGTATCCTTTCTTGTTCTTTCCAGCTTCCTGCAGTTGCTCTTGCCCCTTGGCTTACAGGGACATAATTTCTATCTTTGCTTCTATTATTACATTACCATTCTTTGTGCCTCTGTCTCCCCTGTCTGTGTGTCCTTCTCATTTCTCCTATAAAGTCTCTGCTTGTTAACTTTAAATCTAAAACTAAATACATGATAACTAATAATACCTGCAAAGACCTTTCCAAAAGGCCACATTCTGAGATCCTTGGTAGGCATGAATTTTAGGAAGACACTCCTGAATCCACTACTAATAGGTTTGCCATTTTTCATAAACTTTCAGTGGACAAGGCATGTATATAACACAAAATTTTTAATATATTAGAAAAAGAGTCAATGATTTGTGATTCTTTGTTGTAATTTTCCATTAGGATGAAACATTTCATTCATTGGAACTATCTTGTGATAAAAGCATAATTAGAAACTACATATCCTATAGTTTAAATAATGCAGCTTACCAATGTGGTATGTTATGGTATTTAGGATAAATTTACAATTATAACTAATGTTTAGTCTTTAATTGTTATGTTTTATTTTATATCCTTGATGATTTATTTTATTGTTTTTATCATTTTCTCTTTTTTTTGCTTTATATGTTATAAAATTTTAAAGTTAATACATAAGCAAATACCCCAAATTAGATTTCTTGTACTCCTACAAGGAAATATGTAAAATTTGATTCCAAATGTTGTTGAACTTTATATTTATCTGTATTTATGTTTATTTATGGAAGATTGTTTTCCATGAATGCATAGCCATATCACGTAATGGCAAGGATATGTTCTGAGAAATATATTGTTAGAAAATTTGTTGTTCAAACATCACAGAGTGTATGTATACAAACCTAGCTGGTGTAAGTCAGTCACTCCACATGGTCTTTTGATGCAATTGAGAAAAATGGTAAACATGAGATGTTAGAAGCTGCTAATGGTGGGGCTAGAGCAGTGGCTCAGAGTTTGCAGTGCTTGCCTGGCATGAGTGATAATGTGGTTTGAGCCCCAGCACCATGTACACAATGAAATTTTCGGAGCAACAAAAGCCACATGAAAAACTAAATAAAATTGATACTCTCTTTCTCACTGTCACTCTCTCAAAAAAAAGAAAGAAAAATAAAAAACCAGAAGCTGCTACTGGTATCACCCAACACAGTTTTATAGTACAGTTTGCTTTTATAAGTATAGGAGTACAAACCATTAATAAAATGCATAATATAGAAAATATGTAAATCAGTAACATAGTCATGTGTTATTATATATTATATCAGTATTTTGCACTGAACATAATTGTATTGCTATACTTTCACACCACTGGCAGCACAGTCGATTTGTTTGTTTACACTCATGTCACCACAAACATGTAATCCCTTATGCTACAATGTGACAATGGTTATGGCATCACTAGGTGATAAATATTTCAGCTGCACTATAAACTTATGAGACCACAATTATATGCAGTAGGTCTGAGCCATTGTTGACAAAAACATTACCTGTCATCTGAGCATGAGCATCAATGGTCCTAAGAAAAATAATTTTGTATTCTTTGTTTTAACAATTTCTTTTTCTGAACATAATTTACATCCACAACCTAAGCAAATTTACCTGGTTGCTTTTGATCAATTCTAGTTATAATGATGGGACCAATTCTCAGCGTCCATGGTTTAATTACTCGTTTGTAGACTATGGAGTGACTCTCCTTCCCCTTTGCTCAAATCTGCTTTTTTCATTTGAAAGTGTATGATAAAGACATTAGTTTTTTAAAAAAATGTAACTTCAATCTAATATGAATATGCTTTTTCATAAAAGAAAGATAATTGAGAATTAACCTCATGTGGATATTCACTAATATATTTGTTTTCCCTTTTTATTCTGTGGCTTTTGTTCTTTTTTTTCAGAAAATGATAGAATTGATTTAACATAGTGAATTGTTCTGTTCTGGTGCCATCAAATAGCATGTGGCATTACTATGCTGGGTTACTTTTGGCCAAGCCTCATGATTTTGTTTGGACTTTTTCACAGTAACAATGACAATGTCACCATCTTTATCTCTACTCTTGGTGACAATAACCATACCACCACGCTGCTTTATGAGGCAATAACTTGGTTTCCTCATTTATCCACTCAGGAACTGGATTATTACCTCATAAAACAGTGTGATTGTACAATTATCAATTAAATCCTGGCTTGTTGAGACTCTAAAAAAATCCCTTTTCCTAATAGTAGTTGGCCTTAATTCCCTGTGTCTGGATTTGTGGAACTTTGCCTGCCAAGATTATATTCTTTTGCACTGATTATTTACTATCTTATTATTATTATTATGTTTTCCTTGAAGCTGTTGCACACTGCTAAATCCCAAGACCTGTCTTACATTGTAAGAGGACTGAAGCCTTATAGGATATACAAGTTTACTGTTTCTCTCTGCAATTCAATTGGTTGTGTAACCAGTGCTTCAGGAACAGGACAGACTTTAGCAGCAGGTAAGCATGTTTAAATGGACATGAAAAAGAAATAGATTGTATGTTTATAAACGAAGACCTACTGGCTTCTCTACTTTGGACTTAACATTTGCCTTCTTTGTCCTATACTGTTCTTTTGCTAACTCTGATTGTTATCTACCTTGACATTTTTAAACAAAATGTAAAGTTAAGCTTAAGATGTACCTAGGAACTATCAGTTGCAGCCGTGTCCTGAGAGCTGTAACGAATACTGAATGAGAGTGATTGCAGGGCTCAGCCACCTACCTGGGTCCCAGAAGTGTCCTGGTGTCCTGACAATTGGGAGGAGTGTTCTTCTCATGAGGACTTCAGCATGCTTCTTCTCTCAGTCCTAACTTTATTTTTTTTTAGGACCAGGAATTATACCTGAGTGCACTTAACCACTGAGCTATATCCCCAGCCCTTTTTCATGTTTTCATTTGGGACAGGGTCTCACTGAGTTTCTCAGGGATTCACTAAGTTGCTGAGGCTGACTTTGAACTTGTGATCCTCCTGCCTCAGCTTCTCAAGCTACTGGGTTTACAGGTGTGTGCCACCATTCCTGGAAGTCCTAAGATTTTTTGTGGGGTTGAGTCAACTCATTCTTGTCCCATGGGGTATCCAGAAATTTCTTGGTTGCTCTCATTACATTTTGTCTTTATTGGACTGGCAGTTGTTTACATATTATTTTATTTATTATAAATCTGCTACTTATAAAATTTAAAAAGGAAACTTGCTATCAAGTATAATACTTGTCAGAAATAATGTATATAATTTTTGCTTGCTTCACTTAGAACCAGCTAGATTTATACAAACTTTGATTATATGTGCCACTAATGCCTGTATAATCGGATAACATAGCACTTGCAGCACATTTTCAAATCAAAGTTTTTCTGTCAGTAATCCCACAAGGCTTAATTTCTCTTTAGGGAAGTGTCGAGATATAGTGAGGTTAAGAGACTCCTAAATGAATTACAGATATAATACAAGCATATGTTTAACTAAAATTGTCTCCT
>PVKS010030448.1:0-24387 GCA_004027875.1 Aplodontia rufa
ATCTGGTATTGGGAGACTACCCGTTTAGTCTTTCTTGCTTAGTAATGTTTTGGGTATTCTGGGTTTCTTGTTCCGAATGAATTTGAGAATTGCTTTTTCTATATCTGTAAAGAATGGCATTGGCATCTTGATGGGGATTGTATTGACTGTGTGTAGTGCTTTTGGCAGAGTGGCCATTTTAATTATATTAATTCTGCCTTATCAAGAGCATGGGGCACCTTTCCATCTTCTCAGGTCTTCTTCAGTTTTGGATAATTTTCATTGTAGAAGTCTATTACTTCCCTTTCTAAATTAATTCCCAAATATTTTGTTCTTTTTGAGGGTATTGTGAATGGGAATGATTTCCTGATTTCTTCTCCTTCCCTATTATTGATAGTGTGTAGGAAAGCATTGATTTATGGGTGTTGATCTTGTAGCCTGCCACTTTGCTAAATCTGTTTATAAGCTCAAGCTGTTTTTTGGTCACGTTTATTGGGTCTTCCAGATGACATGGATCATGTCATGAGCAAAAGGGATCGTTTGACTACTTCTCTTCCTATTCCTATTTCTTTAATTTCCTTCCCTTTTCTGACTGATTGCTCCAGCTGAGGTCTCAAGAGCTATATTGAATAAAAGTGATGAGACAGCCTTGTCTCGTTCTCGAGTTTAGTAGAAATGCTTTCCACTTTTGTGTGTTTAGTATTATTTTTTGTAGGTACTTATGTATTTTTTATTAATTTTTATTTGATAAACATGGTCTTACAATTAGGAGGGATTCATCATCCAACAATTAAGAACAAAAGTGTAATGACAGAATAAGCCAAGGCTGGTGCCAGTCCATGGTGTGTTTAGTATTATATTAGCTGAGGGTTTGGCATATATGGCCTTTACATAGTAGAGATAAGTTCCTTTGATCCCTGTTTTCTCTAGACTTTTGAGCATAAATGAGTGCTGGATTTTATTGAAGGCCTCTTCTCCATCAATTAAGATGATTATATGGTTTTTTCCCTTAATTCTGTTCAAGTGATGAATCACATTTATTGATTTGCATATGTTGCAGTCTTGCATACCTGAATAAGCCCACTTGATCATGATGAATTATCTTTTTTCTTTGAACTGTTAAAAATTTTTTATTAAAATGTCCAAGAAGTACGTTGATGTCCATAGTGTATGATACCACAGACCCACTGAACACTGCAGCTCACAGAAAAACCAGCATAACCCAAAATTAGTCATACGCATACACATTCACATGCAAACACACACACATCCCAAAGGAAAAGAGTAAAAGACAAATCTCCCACTTCAGAAAAGGTCAGAGCTCCCTCCCACCATGGAGGTGGGGTGGGGGCAGGGCAAAGGACTAAAGGGGCTTAAGGGTAGGGAGCACCAACAAGATCCCCAAAGAAGTTGCATCCCCAAACTCCCCAAATACAGGGTAATTCTTTTGTGACATAGATGGCTGAAGATATTTGTTGTTATTACCTTTTTTAACCAAGAAATGTTATCAAAGTAAGAAGACAAACCTAGAGCTTTCTCAGCAATACCCATAAGAGGGAACAGTGACTAATATCTGTAGCAGAGAACGTTAAAGACTATGATCAAGGATGAGGTTCAAGAAGAATCAAGAGACTGGAGTGTGGGCAATGGTGGGAGGGGACTCTGGTTTAGGAGCAGATGCATACTGTATTGTTACTTTGCATGCATTTATGATTGTACAATGATTCAACTTAATACAAAAATTTTTTTTAAAACGGTAAGATCCAACTTACATTTCTCAACCATTTCTTAAATCTGCCTACATGTATGTGGCAGGGGGGCGCATGCACATGTGCACATGTTTGCACACGAGGGGGCAAGAGGTAATATGTTTTCACTCTCTTTTCCCAAAATACAAAGCAATAGTTAGACTCAGAAGCAGACCAAACAATTCTTTGGTCTTGTAAAGACTTCAATTCTGTGCCTTTCCCTCAGTTTTGTCATATAAAATGGGAAAATAATGGTTTATAAGCCACTGTTTTTTTTTTTTTTTCAGAAGATCCAAGATAATATGTAAGTCCTTAGCATGGTTTCTATTCCATAGTTGTCAACTCTGATTCTTATTTTCCAGGAGGGATGTGGGCTCAGTTAACACATTTCTGTCTACTGAACCCCTAGGTGGACCATGCATTTGCTTATATTTTTTTCGTGCAGAGGGCCATTCTCCTCTATGGTTTTCAACACCAATTCACAGATTTTTACCCAGACCGAAGGAGTTGAGAGTAGACAGCGAACATGGAAAAAGAGTTGAAATCTTTCCTGCAGAGGTCAGGGAGCTGGGCCTTGCATCTGGCTTGGGGAGGCCATTTACAGGTTAGGGATTTGAGGGAGGAAGGCAAGGCAAGTTCTTTCCCACTTAAAAAATTTAAAACTATGAGAGAAAAATGTGTGTACATATGTGTTTGTGTATGTATGTGTGTTCCGGTTTTAACACTGTCAGTCTTTCTACAATACGACTGTGGGTAGGTTATTTTATCAGGCAATGGCTGGATGCAGGGAAGGAATGGGATAGGGATGGGATCCAGGGCAGAGATACTACCAATGTCTGCTTGAGGGATGGATATGTGTGGGCACTGGGTTAGAAAACTTGGCACCTCCCTGGTCCAGGAAGGAGGTTCTTTGTCTCCATGAGAGATGGAGGGGGAAGAAATCTGGGCTTATTTAGCCCTAAATATCCTCTCACTTGTGGGTCTGAGAGAGATTCATCAGACATGCAAAACCACCAAATCTCAGCACTGGACTAGACCTGGGAGGGTAAACAATACACTTTTCCTCTATTACTACATATTGCTGTGAATATCCTCCCCACTAACTCTGAAGGTGGTTTTTCTAAAAAAATACTCTTAAACTTCAATACACGGGAGTTCCATACTATGTTTACACACCAACACCAAAGACTGAACTTGGGCTGAAGTCCAAGGTTAAAGAAGAGTAGTCATCAAGTTCAAGTAGTGTGCTTCTGTTTAGCCTTCTACTCCCAAAGCTGGTGACCACCTTAAGCAGGCTTCACCCTGGATTTAGGACAACCAACCATTTACTGAGCCTGAATCTCTGGTGTGAAAAAGCAATCCTTTAGCTTGAATCCAAACATACATTCTTGCACTCTTATCAAAGCCTTATTTCAACAACTGGCAATCAGCCCAACACACAAAAGACTGAACCAAGAAAAAGAATGAGCTTTGCTGATTACACTTCCTTCGGCTCAGAGATGCTCCCAGATTTCAGTCTGACAAAAAATGGACTTTTCAGACACATGACTACACCTGCCAAGAGGACCTTGCATGTGTATGAAAGAGGAGAAAGGAGCTTTTTACAAAAAGAATGTGTGGCTTGGGGCTCAGGGACTTCCAGACCCTCTTGTTTCTCTCTGGGTTCTGTCTCCCCTGGTGAAGCTCCAGAGCAGGTGTGGGAAAGGGGGCTGTGCTTTCTTTTGCCGGGTTCTTCAGCAGAAATTCTCTTCATCTTTCTCCCAGTCCTCCGCTGGGTGTTTCTTGTGTTTTCTGCGCTTCTTGTGTGATTTGTGGTGGTGACGGTGTCTCCGCATGCAATGTGACTGTCTAGGTTTGGTGCAGACAGTTTGGGGCTGGACCCACTTGCTATTGCTCCAACACCAGATGGTAGCCACATGGTGCTGGGCAAATCCTTCATCACCCTGATAGTGTATAATGGCATGAACATTGTACTTGGCCTTGCAGGCACCAACAAGTGAGGCGTTCTGCACTGCTGGAGGAGACACACAGCACGGTGCCCTTCTTGCAGAAGTAAGGGAGGTTGAAGTTGTAGGGAAAGTCATTCCAGCAACCACTCTCATGTGTCACATCACCACTCAGTCTTCCCCACCCACAAAGAAGTTGTACAGCTGGTTCTCACACCAGTTCTCATTGCTCCTCGCACATGCCAGGCAAGTGCTACAACTGCTTGAGCAACTGCTCCAGCCCAGCCTAGTGTTGTCCGTCCACTGGAAATCCCTTTCTATGCTCCTGTCATTCAGGCCAATCCATGTGCCAAAAGCCTGTCCTAAGAGCTGAGTGTCTGCCCCGCTTCCAGCCTGGGGTGGACTAGACAGAAGGTGGGATGGGGTGCGGGAAATGACTTATTCCCTTTGTGAATTATCTTCTTGATGTGTTTTTGAATGCTGTTTGCTAGAACCTTATGAAGGATTTTTGTGTCAGTGTTCTTCAAGGATCTTGGTCTGTAGTTTTCTTTTTTTGATGTTTCCTGTTTGGGTTTTGTTATCAAAGTTTTGCCTCAGAAAAAGTGTTTGGGAAAGTGCCCTCATTTTCAATATCTTGGAATAGCTTAATAAGGAGAGTATTAGTTCCTCCTCATAGGTGTGGTAAAACTCAGCAGGGAATCCATCAGGTCCTGGGCTTTTCTTCTTTGGAAGACCTTTAATTGCTGTATGCATTTAAGTACCTGCTATTGGCCTCTTAAGATTTCAGTATACTGCATCAATTTGGGGATGTTGTATGTGTGTGGAAACTTGTCCATGTCTTCCAGGTTATTGAATTTAGAGGAATATAGGTTTTCAAAATATGTTCTTTTAATTTGTTGGATTTTTATGGGGTCAATGGTGATCACTCCTTTTTCTTTGGTAATTTTGTTGATTTACTTCATTTCCCTGTTTCTCTTAATGAGATTGGCTAGAGGTCTGTCAGTTTTATTTATTTTTTTGAAGAACCAGCTCTTTGTTTCATCAGTTCTTTTTATTGTTTGGGGTTTTTTTGTCTTGATTTTTGTTGATTTGAGCTCTGATCTTGATTATTTCCTGTCTTCTGCTGGCTTTGGGATAAGATTGTTCTTCCTTTTGTAGGGATTTGAGGTGGAGCATAAGGTTGTTTGAGATCTCTTCTGATTTTTATTGTAGATACTCAGTGCTATAAATTTTCCCCTTAAGAAAGCTTTCATGCTGTCCCAGAGGTTTCCATATGTTGTTATCTTCAGTCTCATTCTCTTCCAAGAATTTCTTGATTTCTGCTCTCATGTCTTCTTGGATTCATTATTCATTTAATAGGGTATTATTCAATCTCCATGTATATCTACGTTTTATGTGTGATTATTGCTGTTAATTGCTAGGGTCATGGGATTATGGTTTTATAGATTACATGGAATAATATCTACTTTTTTATATTTGCTGAGATTTACTTTTTGAACTAGAATATGATCTGTTTTGGAAAAGGATCCATGTGCTGCTATGAAGACGGTATGTTCAGCCATTTTGGGGTGGAATATTCTACAGGTGTCTGTGGATTCCATTTGATTTTTGGAGTTGTTTAGACTGGTGATCTCTTTATTGCTTTTGTTTTCGTTTCTTTTTGCTTTGATGATCTGTCTATTGGTGATAGAGGAGGGTTGAAGTTTCCCATTATTATTGTGTAGAGGTCCATAAATGGGTTTATGTCATGGAGTAATTTATCCATGTATTTGTGAGCATTGGTGTTTGGAGAATATAGGTTTACTATGGTTATATCTTGTATTGTTGTATTGTTCCCTTTGTTAGGATATAGTGTCCTTCTTTATCTCTTCTGATTAGTTTATGTTTGAAACCTCTTTTGTTGTATATAAGTATTGCAATACCAGCTTGCTTTCTTGGACTGTACACCTAGTAGTTTTTTTTCTATCCTTTCACTTTCAATCTTTTTGTGTCACTGACTGTATGGTGGGTCTCCTGTAAGCAGCATATTGTTTGATTTTTTTTTATTCAGTTGGCTAACCTGTGTCTTTTGATTAGTGCATTGAAGACCATTCGCATTCAGTGTTAGGATAGATATGTGTTTGTGGTTCATAGTCATCGTGTTTTATTAGTAAGTTCGGTGCTGTCTTGGTTGTCTACTGATAGTGTGTACCTTTAGTGAATTTCCTCTGTGGGTTTTGAGGAGTGTTCTCTTGTTCTTCTATCTGGCGTTTATCTTTGAGGATTCTTTGTAATGCTGGTTTGCTATTGGTGAATGCTGTAAGTTTGATCTTATCATGAAAAGTTCTTATTTCCCCACCAAATTTGAAGCTGAGTTTTGCTGGGTGTAGTATTCTCAGTTTCTTGTTGTGGTCATTCAGACATTGAAAGATCTTCTTCCAGGATCTTCCTTCTGGAGTCTGAGTGAAAAGTCAAATGTGATCCTTATTGGTTTGTCTCTGAACGTGATCTGACATTTTTCTCTTGCCAGTTTTAATATTCTTTCCTTTTTTTCTCTCTTGTACATTTTGAATATGATGTGTCTTGGTGAGCTTCTCATTTGATTAGGCCTATTGGGTGTCATATAAGCTTCCTGAATGAGCATATCTGACTATTTTTATATGGGAGAAATTTTCTTTAACTATTTTGTTGAGAATGTTCCTTATCGCATTCGTTTGTGTTTCAGTTTCTTCCTGCATCCCAATTAATCTTAGATTTTTCCCTTCTAATTTCATCCCAGACATTCTGAAAATTCTGATCATGTTCTGAGAGTTTTTCTTTTTTGTCATCCTTGTGCTCATGCTTACTGTCCTCATTGGCAGAAGGTCTTTCTTCAAGAGGTGAAGTTCTGTTTTCTATAGAAGTTAGTCTATTATTAAATTCTTCCATTGTTCCTCTGGTGTGATTGATGGCAAATTTTAAGCTCTGTTGCTTTCTTTTTCAGTATGTCTATTTCTTTGATAATACAGTTTTTCATCTCGTGAGTTTTCTCAGTCTCTTCACTAAATCTTCTTTTGGTCATTGTTCTTTTTAGTAATCAGATTGTTGATGATTTATTCTAGATTTTCATCCCACTACCTGTCCATGGGCTCCTTGGTAGGGGGGTTGTGGGTTTGAGGTGAACCTCTTTTACTTTGATTCTTCATCTTTGAAAAGCTTCTTCTGGATCTTTGAATTGGGGTTGCCTTTGTGGAACCTAATACAAGTCTGTGGGTGCTTCTTCCTTTCAGGTCAAAGGGTCGGGTCAGACAGCACCTCTGTGATGACCACTTTTTTCCAGAAAGCTGCTTCTGCCTGGAGCCTCGTTTTGTTGCTCCTTTTCGATCTAGGTTCCAGGACTCGGATTTGGCACCTGGAGGGGTTGCCGAGCAGCCTGCTGTATTGTTGATGCTAAGTGGTAGGGTCTCACACATGTTGGGTGGGCTAGAATGGGTGCCCTATGCTGGGACTTGGGATCCTTGAGGTTGGAATTGGCCCAATAATTCTGGACTGGGCTGGGTGGTGTCTGGGCATGGGGTCCTTTGGGGTATCCAGTGTGCGTTCTGGGGTGGGGTTGGAGTCCTGGTCACACATGAGTGTGGGTTGGGGTCTGGGCATGGGCTTCTTCTTGCTTCTTAAATTGCAGTGGATTCTTGGCCTGAGATCTCTTTCCGGTTGTTCCTCTTTGGGTCTTTGCTGATGGATTGTGAATTTTGTCCTATCCCTTACTTGGGTTGGGGTATTGTCAGGAAAGTTGTTCAGAAGCCAAATCGCTAACCTGTGAGTTGTTAATATCCTTTAAGATTCCCAGCTCCTGGGCTGGAGCAGTGTCTCAGTGGTTACAGAGCTTGCCTGGCATGTGTGAGAACTCAGGTTCAAACCCTAGCACCACGTACACAACAAAGTGTCAGAGCTGTGAAGCCACATGAAAAATTAAATAAAATTGATTCTTTCTCTCTCACTCACTGTCCCTCCTTCTTAAAAAAAAAAAAAAATCCAGCTTCTCATGAGCTAATGGGGGACCATCAGTATGAACAATCAGTGCTTAAAATAAATGGTATTAAATTGATTGTTTAGTACCGACTATATCTATTACAATGTTAAATTCAACCTGTGAAACGAATGATAGTGTTTTGGGACAACAGTATTCAACTATCACCTATGTCAGGCTTCAAAGCATACAATAGTTATTAAGTTTGGCATTCACAGGGTTAATGATTATGCAGCATTAATGATGGGAGGGGTCAAATTGCATAAACTAATTAGAGGTAAGAGGTGCTAAGCTTGCAGACACCTGAGAGAGAAGGAAATGTAAGTGGAAGTTAGAGAGGAGGTTGTTATATCTGAGCATGAACAGAGAGAAAATAGAGGAGGTGAAGGATTTGCTTGAGGAAAAGAAAAAACAAAGGGAGAAGAGATAAAGGTACCAAAGTAGAGGAAGGGTGAAGGAGATATTAATAGAATTTGAGTTAAGAAAGGGTAGAAACAGGTAGAGAAAATCTTTGCAACTGGGGCACAATACAATTCAAATACTAAATACACTGATCAAAACCCAAACCTTCAGCAGGTAGGACAAGGATAAACATTTATATTGAAGAAAATGCTCAGGAATGAAAGGCGTATAGAGAGAAGAAGGAAAAGGGAAAAAGAAAAGAAAAAAAAAACCCATAAAAAAATAAAACCTGGACAAAGACAAAACATGAAGCAAAAACTAAAAAACCTAAACAACCAACCAAGAAAACCCCAGCTAGTATGTTCATATGTCCATGAACCAATGCACTTCTCCAGATGGCATACAAATACATGTCAAAACAGGAAAAGAAAAAAAAAGATTCTTAAGAATTGGAACTGTGTTCCCTGAGGTTGTCTGTCAGTGTGTTGGGAGCAGATGTTCACTGTCTACCTGAGTTTTATTAGCAGGGTCTCGGAGTCTGGAGTTATGTGATCTTAAGTAGATGATTGAGTGTCTGGCTCAGTCTCTTTGACTTTCTGTGCGGAGACTTCCCTGAAGAGATCAGATTAATGCCCTGAGGGCTGTCCTTTGCCAGCCTCCCTGGGGATCTGAAATTCAGGAGCCTTCCCAGATAGGCTCAGGAGGTTGAATGCAGATCAGTGCTCCCTCTGATGGTTACACACACAGTCCCTTCAGGTTTTCTAGTTCAGACTGTGGTCTCTTTAGTGCTCCTGTCCCACAATATCACTTGAACCTTCCAGCTGGGGTTAGGGTGGAAAGAGCTGAACAGGGCTCCCCTGCAGTCCATTAACCCAAATACCCCTGAGCTAAGTGAAGACTGGACCTGTTCCACACATCCTCTTCTGGGTTCAGCCTCTGTACTGTGACTGGCTCCTGGCAGAATTGTGAAGTAGTCTGCTCTCAGCTGCTGACTGACTCCCGCTGGACAGTCTATTCAAAAAGACTCCTGATTCTCCTGCGTGCAGGCAGCTGAGAGACACTGTTCTCCCCTTACACAGTGGAGGTGCAGTAGGAGTGTCTCAAGCTGGGCTTAATGCACTGTTCCTTGTAGAACTCGGCTTCTCTGTGGCAGATGGGATCCCACATTATGGTTCAGCTCCTCCCCCACTCCCTTGCTGATTGGGAGTAATAGCAGTCCCAGCTGCGGTGTCCTGGCTGGGATGGATACAATTCGTCTTTTCCACTTGCTGCACCCAAAACTCTGATCCTCCAAAATCTCCCTTAACTAACGCTATGCTCTGGTGATGATTTCCCCCTAAACACACTTTGCAGCAATGGAGCTGTGCTAGAGTTTTTTCATCTGGTCCTGGAGCCAAACAAGAAGCAGCCTTCCTGCAGCTCACCATTTGAATCCCCAAAATCTGACCATTTTTTAAGGGAAAAAACAACAGATGTCACCCCTGAAATGATACAGAAGATGAATTACCAGAAAAAGACCTTATAATAGCTCATGCTTGTGAGGTAAGGGTAAGTACCTAAAATGAATGGAAAGACAGACCACAGATTATAGTATTTGCTTCTAATAATCCAAATTTTCCCTATGAAAATTAAAAACAAAGCTTGGTTTTGTGGTATAGACCTGTAATCCTGGCTACACAAGAGACTGAAGCAGAGGTATTTTAAGTTTAAGGCCAGTCTTGGTAACTCAGCAAGACAGTCTCAAAATTAAAAGGGCTGAGGATGTAGCTCAGTGCTAGTGCACCCCTGGGTAAAATTCCCAGTCCAGGGGAAAAAAATATATATGTATGTGTGTGTGTGTGTGTGTATATATATACACACACACACACACACATATACGTACATACATATTATGTGGAGGAATTAAGTAGAAATTTCAGAGCTGAAAATACAGTATATGGAATATGAAATACAAGTTTATTGCATGCAGCAAATGGAGATGGAAGACAGGACAGAGACAAACTTGAATATAAACCAGTAGAAATTTCATCAAGTCTTGTGTCCTGAAAGAGCATATTTCTGCTCTGTAGTACTTGTTAAGACTGTGCTGCAATCTGCGAAACCTGATTGCAGGCATTCTGGCTGGTAATTAGCATCCTACCTCTGTACATCCTCATATTCCTTAGGTGCTACCAAGATCTTTCTGTGCAATTTGAGCCCAATCTATGTTGACACTGCACAGATTGAGAAAGGGTCTTGGCCTGCCATTATTCCAGACCTTGTTATTTCAGGGTAGGGAGCAAGTGATTAGCCAGTGGATTAAAATAATAATTAAGGAACAAAATATCCACATATGTTTTTCTTTGAAAGCTTAAAAAGTAAATAGGGACAGAGATAAGTGGAAATAGATAATGTGTAAATCAGATCGTAGAATCTTACAGTTTAAAGAGAGAAAGTTTATTTTCAGTATAAGCTTAGATATAATTATTTTAGTGAAGAAGAAATGCTTTATGGTGGTTTTCTAAATTTGTTTTGACACTTATTTGAACTTATTTTCAGTTGCTTGTAAACTTGCTTATTAGCATACTTAGCTGTACAAAAGTCATTTGGGAGTTTACTCATTTTAATAGGTGAAAACAACTGAGTTTTTAAAAATTTATTAGTGTATTATAGTTTTACATAATGTTGGGATTAGTTGTCACATATTCCTAGATGTACACAATTCAGCAATACAATTTGTTCAGTATTTCCCCCTCCTCACCCCTCTACCTCCCTCCTCCTGTCCTCTGATCCCTTGCCTTTCTTCTGGGTCCTATATTATTCCTGAAAAAACCCAAATACAGTGACATAATTCTTATACCTATGAAGAACATTTATATATATATGGCTATAGTATATACAGTGACATTTAAAACTGCTTGGAATGTACCTTGCTTTATCTTAGTTCCAACATTTCCCCTTCTCCCCCTCCTGTCATCCCTTGTTATTCTTCAAAATATTTAACAATGGGATTAAACATTTATGTTTTTGTATAGGTATGCAGCATAGCTTGATCAAATATCTTATGAAGTATATTGCAACTGTATCTCATAAACATTTTGCATTTTTTTTTTAAGAGAAAGGGACAGTGAGAGAGAGACAGAGAGAAACCATTTTTATTGAGTTTTTCACGTGGCTTTCGTTGCTCTGACACTCGGTTGTGTACATGGGTGCTGGGGTTCGAACCCGTGTACTTGCGCACGCTGAGCAAGCGCTGTAACCGCCGAGCCACCGCTCCAGCCCCAACATTTTGCATTTTTGTTCTGTGGATCTAAAACATGAGTTGGTCTATTTTACTCCTGCCTGGGTTTAGGTCCAGCCTCCACAAATGAGGGATACCATTCGGCCCTTGACCCTCTGTGTTTGACTAACTTTGCTCACTGTGATTTCTTCCAGTGCCATCCATTTACCTTCAACAGATGCAATATCATTTTTTCTAATAGCTGAGTAGAACTCCATTGTATATATATACCAGAGCTTTTAGATCCATTCATCTAGTGAGGGCATCTGGGTTGGTTCCATAATTAAGCTATTATAAACTGAGCTGCTATGAACATGGATATTGCTGTGTCACTGTAATATACTGATTCTTACTCCTCTGGCAAAATACGCAGAAAAGGGATAACTGGGTCATGGATGGTGGATCCAACCCTAATTTTTTGAGGAGTCTCCACACTGCTTTCCAGAGCAGCTGGACCAGTCTGCAATTCCACCAACAGTGTGCTGGTGTTCCCATCTCCCCACAACCCCTACAGCATTTGTTATTATTCATCTTCTTCATCTTTGCCAGTCTGACTGGAGTGAGGTGAAATCTTAAGGTAGTTTTGATTTGCATTTCTCTGATTGCTAGTGATTTAGAGCACTTTCTTATGTATTCATTGGCTTGCTCAATGTCCTCTGTTGTGAAGTTCTTGTTTAGCTCTCTGGCCCATTTATTGATTGGATTGTTTGTGCTTTTGTTATTGAATTTTCTGAGTTCTATATGAATTTTGGATATTAGTCCCCTGTCAGAGGGATCACAGGCCATGATTCTCTCCCATTCTGTAGATTGTCTCTTCACTGTTTTGACTACTTCCTTGGCTGTACAGAAACTTTTTAGTTTAACGTCATCCTACTCATTGATTTTTGACTGTAATTTTTTCACTTTAGGATCCTTGTTTAGTAAGTCATTACCAGCTACCATATGCTGGAGTGTAGGTCCTAATTTTTCTTCTAGCAGATGTATTGTAGCTGGCTTTATTCTTAATTCCTTGATCCATTTAGAATTGGTTTTTGTGCAAGGTGAGAGATAAGGGTCTAATTTCAATTTTCTGCAAGTGGCTGTCCAGTTTGTCCATCACCATTTGTTGAATAGACTGTCTCTTCTCCATGTTTTATTTTCACCCCCTATGTCAAAGATCAGATGTTTAAAGATTTGGGGCTTCGTCTCAGAGTCCTCTATTCCATTGGTCTTCATTCCTATTTTGATACCAATACCACACTCTTTTTAATACTACAGCCCGATAGTATAATTTTAGATCTGGTATTGCAAAACCACCTATTTCATCTTTCTTGTTTAGTAATGTTTTGACTATTCTGGGTTTCTTATTGTTCCAAATGAATTTGAGAATTGCTTTTTCTACATTTACAAAGAATGAGATTGGAATCTTGATGGGGATTGCATTGAATCTGTATAGTGCTTTTGGCAGAATGGCCATTTTAATTATATTAATTATGCCTAACCAAGAGCATGGAACACCTTTCCATCTTCTCAGCTCTTCTGTAATTTTGTTTTCAGTGTTCAATAATTTTCATTGTAGAGGTCTTTTACTTCTCTTGTTAGATTAATTCCCAAGTATTTTGTTCTTTTTGAGGATATTGTGAATGGGACTGATTTCCTAATTTTTCTTCTCTATTATTTTTGGCATATAGGAAAACTGTTGATTTATGGGTGTTGATCTTGTAGCCTGCTACTTTGCCAAATCTGTCAGTATAAGCTCTGTCAGTTTTCTGGATCTTCAGTTATAGGATCATGTCATCAGCAAAAAGAGATATTTTGGCTTCCTCTGTTCCTATTCTTATCCCTTTGATTTCTTCCTCCTGTCTGATTGCTCCAGCGAGGGTCTCGAGGACTCTGTTGAATAAAAGTGGTGAAAGTGGGCAGCCTTATCTTGTTCCTGAGTTCGGCGGAAATGCTTTCAACCTTTCTCCATTTAGTATTAGTACTAGCTGAGGGTTTGGTATATATGGCCTTTACAAAGTTAAAATAAGTTCCTTTGATCCCTTTTTCTCTAGAGTTTTAAGCATAAATGGGTGCTGGATTTTATCGAAGGCTTTTTCTGCATCTATTAAGATGATCATATGGTTTTTGTCCTTGATTCTATTTTAAGTGATGAATTACATGTATTGATTTGCATATGTTGAACCAGCCTTGCGTACTAGGAATGAAGAACACTTGATCATAATGAATTAATCTTGATGTGTTTTTGAATGTGGTTTGCAAGAACCTTATTAAGGATTTTTGCATCAGTATTCATAAGGGATATTGGTCTGTAGTTTTCTTTTTTCAACGTGTCTCTGTTGGGTTTTGGTATCAGAGTTATGGTTGCTTCATAAAACGTGTTTGGGAGAGTTCCCTCTTTTTCAATTTCTTGGAATAGCTTCATAAGGAGAGGTGTTAGCTCTTCTTCAAAGGTGTGGTAAAACTCTTCAGAGAATCCATCAGGTCCTGGCTTTTCTTCTTTGGAAGATTTTTAATTGCTGCATGGATTTTGGTGCCTGTTATTGGGATGTTTAGGATTTCAGTTTCATCCTGTGTCAATTTGGGGATGTTGTATCTGTCTAGAAATTTGTCTGTGTCATCCAGATTATCTGATTTAGAGGAGTATAATTTTTCAAAATATATTCTGATAATCAGTTTGATTTCAGGGGGTCAGTGGTGATCACCCCCTTTTTGTTGGTGATTTTGTTGACTTGCTTTGATTCTCTCCTTCTTTTAGTTAGATTAGCTAGGGGTCTGTCAATTTTATTTATTTTTTTGAAGAACCAGCTCTTTGTTTCATCAATTTTTTTTTGTTCTCAATTTCATTGATTTCAGCTTTGATCTTAATTATTTCCTGTCTTCTGCTGATTTTGGGATTAGACTATTCTTTCTTTTATAGAGTTGTGAGTTGGATCATAAGCTTATTTGTTAGGGATCTCTTCTGATTCTTAATGTGGACACTCAGTGCAATGAATTTTCCCCTTAAGAATGTTTTCATGCTGTCTCAGAGGTTTCGATATGTTGTGTCCTCATTCTCATTCTCTTCCAAGAATTCTTTAATTACTGTTCTTATGTCTTCTTGGATCCATTCTTCATTTAATAGGGTGTTATTCAATCTTCACATATATGTGTGTTTTGTGCCATGGTTTTTGCTGTTAATTATTAGGGTCATGGCATCATGGTCTGATAGAATACACAGAATAATATCTACTTTCTTATATTTCTAAGATTTCCTTTGTGAACTAGCATATTATCTATTTTGGAGAATGATCCATGTGCTGCTGAGAAGGTCTACTCTGCCAATTTGTAGTGGAATATTCTGTAGATATTTGTTAAGTCTGTTTGATTTATGGTGTTGTTTAGACTGGAGATCTCTTTATTGTTTCTTTGCTTTGATGATCTGTCTATTGGTGATAAAGGAGTGTTGAAGTCTCCCAGTACTATTGTGTTGAGGTCCACAAGTGGTTTTATATCATGGAGTATTTTTTCCACATAGTTGGAAGCATTGGTGTTTGGAGAGTATATATTTACTATGGTTATATTTTCCTGTTGTATTGTTGCCTTTACTAGGGTATAGTGGGGTTGTTTATCTCTTTTGATTAATTTATGTTTGAAATCCACGTTGTCAGATATAAGAATTGCAACTCCAGCTTACTTTCTTCGATGATATGCCTGGTAGATATTTTTCCATCCTTTCACCCTTAATCTGTGTGTGTCAGTGGTTGTAAGGTGGGTTTCCTATAAGTAGCACATTGTTGCGTTTTGTTTATTGATACATTTTCTAGTCAGTGTCTTTTGATTGGGTCATTGAGACCATTCACATTTACTGTTATAATTGCTATGTGGTTGTGGTTCATATTCATTGTGTTTTATTAGTAAATTCTGTGCTGTCTTAGTTGTCTATTGATAGCCTATACCTTTATTGAATTTCCTCTGATTGTGGGTTTTGAGGAATATTAGCTTGTTTTTCTACCTAGAGTTTATCTTTGAGAATTCTTTGTAATGCTGGCTTTCTGTTCATGAATGCTGCAAGTTTGTTCTTATCATGAAAAGTTCTTATTTCTCCCACAAATTCGAAGCTGAGTTTTGTTGGGTATAGTATCCTTGGCTCCATGTTGTGTTCATTCACGCATTGAAAGATCTCCTTCCAAGATCTTCTCACTTCCAGAGTCTGAACTGAATAGTCAGATGTGATTCTTACTGGTTTGCCTCTGAATGTGATTTGACATTTCTCCCTTGCCTTTCAGTATTCTTTCCTTGATTTCCTTGTTGTGCATTTTGAATATGATGTGTCCTGGTAGCTTCTCATTTGATTAGGGCTATTCAGTGTCCCATACGCTTCCTGGATGAGCATATCTGACTCTATTTTTATATGGACAAAATTTTCTTTAGCAATTTCCTTGAGTATATTCCTTACCCCTTTTGTTTGTGTTTCATTTTTCTTCCTGTATGCCAATTACTCTTAAATTATTTGTTATTTCATCCCAGACATTTAAAAAATTCTGGTTGTGCTCTGTGAGCTTTTTTTCTTTTTTGTTATCCATGCACTCTAGTTGCTTAGCCTGTCCTCATTGTCAGAAGTTCTTTTTTCAAGAGCTGAGGTTCTGTTTTCTATAGAAGTTAGTCTATTATTAAATTCTTCCATGGTTCCTCTCATGTCATTGACTGCAGATTTTAGCTCTGTTACTTCCTTTTTGAGTATGTCTATTTCTTTGATAATACAGTTTTTCATCTCTTCAGTGTTCTCACTTAGTCCCTTCATTATATCTTCTTTTAGTTCATTGTTCCTTTTAGTAATCAGATCATTGATAATATTTTCAAGGTTTTCATCTCGACCCTTATCCATGGCATCCTTTTTGGGGGAGTTTTGGGTTTGAGGTGAACCTCTCCTTGTTTGATTCTGCATTTTGAAGAGCTGCCTGTGGATCTCTGAATTGAGATTACCTGAGGGGAAAGCAGGCTGTTCTCCAGGTCATTTTTCCTTGCAAATTAAAGGGTCAGATGAGCCACCAACTCTCTGATGATCACCTTCTTCCAGATGCTGTTTCTGCCTGGGTCCTTGTGTTGCTCTGCCTTTTGGTTCCAGGCTTAAGGTTGCTAATCTGAACCTACCAAAATGGAGACCTACCTTCCAGCATAACTCAAACAGGCCCCTAAAGGAATGAGGGGCATTGGTAGGTGGGGTGCTCCAGGCGGGAACCTCCCCTGGTTTGTCCTGAGCAGGGCTGCTCTGGTTGGGGGTCCTAACAGGTGTCCTGAGCTCCCTCCAGTGGAATTCAAACAGGCCCAGGAGGAACATGGGGTGACCAATAAGTGGGGCTGCACCAGGTGGGGAACCTCCCGTGGTTGGTTCTGAGTAAGACTGCTCCGGACCGGGGTCCTACAGGTGGTGTTCTGAGTGCCCTCCCGCTGGACTCAAAAAGGCTAAGCAGGAACACAGGGTGTCTGGTAGGTGGGGATGCTCCAGGTGGGGAGCCTGTCCTGGTTGGTCCTGAGCAGGGTTGCTCCAGATGGGGGTCCTACCAGTGGTGTCCTGAGTGCCTTCCAGCAGGACTCAAACCAAAACAGCTGAGTTTTTAATGAAGTGATTATATCATAAGGAATACTCTTGACCTTGAAAACAGACATATTTTTTGGTAGCATTTCAAGTGACTCTAGTGATCTCATTGGTGGAATGAATATGTCAAAATGTTGTCATTATATTGGGCATATTAGTTGCATGGTATTAAATATTTCATGAGTAAGCTCTAAACCCAGTTTTTTCATAATACTACTCAAATTTCCTAAAGGTTCCTGGAAGATTTATGGCACTAATGAAATTCTGTACTGTATTTAGGTTGACACAGCTTTTTCTTTCCTTTTTCTGGAAACCTATCTTAGAAATTCACACATGTTTGAATTTTTTAAATAATAGACTATTCCACAAATCTGGGATTTATTTCATATTATTTGGAAATCTAGAAATTGTCATTTTTAAAATATGGTATATTATTTAAATGCTTTTCCAGAAGGAAAACTATGTTCTATCATTAATTTGCATATTAACAAGTTTTGCCATTCAGAAGAGTATCCATAGTCTCTTGCTACCATATAATAACAATAAAGTTAGACTTTAGTTGGAGTTAACCTCATGCAACCTAAACCATTATATATATATATATTTTTTTTTTAAATTCTCTTGTAGAAACATGAAAGGAATAGTCAGAAGTTAAGGATTAATTGGCCTGGTGGCATAATCTCCTAACTGTTTGTAGATCAGATTATTCTTTAGTGCTTCATTTCCCAAAAATATTTCATTTTTTTTTCCCAAAGAAAAGCTTCTTGATTCATGGTACGTAGTAGGCAGAATAAGGACCCTTCAAAGATGTGTCTGTTCCAATTTCTAGAACCTGTGACTGTGATAGGTTACATGTCAAGAAAGAATTCAGATTACTAATCAATTAATGTTAGACCAAGTGAGATCATCCTGATTTATGTGTGTAATCTCAGTATAGTCCCAAGGGTTTTTACGAGGGAACAGTGAGGCAAAAGAGATGTGTTTGCAGCCTGTCGAAGCTTGAAAAGAGAAATAAACTAACAGGAAGGCAGCTCTGCGCATACCTTAATTTTAGCCCAGTGACTCCAGCTCATGGAACTGTGAGAAAAATGTATTAAAGCAACACAGATTTATTAAGTTTGTGGTAATCTGTCATAGCAGCTGTAGGAGACCAATAGATGGCAACTCTGTTTAGGTTTTTTTGGTTTTGTTTTATTTTTTTGAGCGAGGGAAAGAGAGAATCAATTTATTTATTTTTTCATCTGGCCTTTGCTTGCTGATACTCAGTTGTGTATGTGGTGTTGTGGTTCAAACCCGGGTCCTCATGCGTGCCAGGCAAGTGCTACAACCACTGAGCCGTCACTCCAGCCACAGCTCTACTTACTTTTTCACAAGCACCATGAAGTTTACAATTAGCTAAACAGGTTTACATGACTGATTTTCTGTAAAGCTCAGTTCTAGTTTATTTTATGAAAAAGATGTTTGCGTTTATAGTATTTTGGACATTGGTGGTCAGGTTTTGGTTACCCAAGGGTTTTTGCTTTCTATTTCATAGGAATGATGAGAAGTTTAGTGTAGCTGAAGAACAGGAGGTATGTCTGCAGTGAACATACAGTGGGAAGAAATGAGGCTGGAGAAATAGATTAAAGCTAGAAAGGAATATTGGTATCCTATAATGTGACAAAACAATCTTCTGAAACCTTGGTTTCAATTCAACAAGTTCCTCATTTTGTATTGTGTGTGTCTGGGTTATAAATACTATAAATTGGAATCATTAAGTTTTTATTGTCAGGACTACTTGAGGTATATTTGAGTCATAGAGTCATAAATAATCATTACATTTTGCCATGGAATAGCTGCTTTCCAGGAGCTTGTCTTATCTATATGATAAATACGGTGAGGACTCAGTGGTAGAAAGGAAGACTAGAGTTTATGGACAAACATGAAAAAGAATGAAGCATTTTTGATACAAGATGTTGAACAACCTGACCAGTCATAGACTGCCACTATGTTTGATTTTCCTGACAATCTCAAATAAATTTGCTTGCTCTTTTGCGCCTTTACTTGGATATGAAACTGAAGGCCCAACAAAGATTTGCGAGCTGGGGCAGTTTTCTTCTTCTTTCTCTTTCTTCTTGTCCCTCTGTCCTTCTTCCTCCTTTCTTCCATTCTTCTCTTCCTACTCCTTGTCTGCCTCCTTTGCCTCCACGAATTATCAATAAGTTAGAGCTACATTGCCAGTTTTTAAAAAATGCTGTTTTTTCTGCTTGCATCAAGTGAATTACATGTTATCCCAGCTTTTTGGAGAGAGAGAGATAAGGTGCTTGAAATAGAGAATATAGGAGGCAGGGTGGGTCATTGGTAACAGTGAGTCCTGGGGTAACACCACAGATGTGAGTGGGAGATAGGAGCACAGAATTGTTGCACTAGAGGTCAAGGAACTGATTGACCTCAGGGAATGAAAGGACTTGTCCTTGGAATTTGTGGATGGGTACAAGGAGGGAATGGTAGATTCAAAGCTAGAATTTTAGGGAGGGGAGAAAGGAAAATAATTCATATATGACAGTAAGGAATAAGGCTTACCTACCTACTCCAGGGCATGTTCATCTGAGATCCAGGAGAGAAAAGAGTCATCAGTTGAAAGCATTATAGGTGGAGCAGAACTCCTAGAGGAGACAGATTTCAGTTGGTTCTGCAAAGGAAAGGAATGTTACTGAGGAAATAAGAGATTTTGATGGTGATATACCATGAGTTTTGGAGGATATACTGAAACAATTTTGGAAGCTGGGGAAGGAGGGAAGGGAACAGGTATCAGTGGAGTGGGGGATATACACAGTTTATAGGAATGAGAATTCAGATGATGAGGGATGATCTAGGAGTCTTGGGCTTCTCTTGGTAACTGATATAAAAGGAATATAGGATTTGTTTTAGGCAGATTATTGCAAACATTTAAGGGGATGAGGTCTGTGAGAGGCAGATTTATCAAGCACAGCCACTGATGTTAGGCTGTAATTTTCCCTGTTTGCCATACAAATTACCGGACACTTAATGGCTTAAAATGGTTCATATTTACAGTTCTACAGCTCAGAAGTCCAGCAAGGGGTCTTGCTGTGCTATACTCAAGGTTTTGGCGGGAATGCATCCCGCTCTGGAGGCTTCAGGGATAACCTGTTCCCTATTTTCAAGCTGCCCACTTTCCTTAGCCTTGTGGCCACCTTCCTCTACCTTCAAAGCCAGTATTTGCATTTTTGACCGTTCCTCTGTCTGATATCTCTGACCACAGCTGGGAAGTTCCTTAACTTTTAATGACTCATGCAATCATGCGACACCTGCCTGAGCTGATTATGGTGCAGGGTAAGAGATAGAAATCTAGTTTTATTTCTCTGCATATGGATGCCCAATTCTTTAGCACTATTTGTTAAAAGCCAATCATTATTAGAACTGTTTTTTCTTGTTCAATAAGGAGTGTCATTAATATTTTGATGGGCGGGGATTGAATTGAATACAGAGTGCTTTTTTTATAAATAGACAATCAATTTTATTTAGCTTTTCATGTGGCTTTCTTTACTCCAACACTTCATTGTGTACGTGGTGCTGGGTTTTGAACCCAGCCTATATCCTTGCACATGCCAGGCAAGCACCATAATTGCTGAGCCACTCTCAGCCCTGAACACAGATTGCTTTTGGTAATATGACCATTTTAATAATATTAATTCTGCCTATCCAGGAACATGGGCAGCCCCTCTATCTTCTAGAGTCTTCTTCATTTTCTTTCTTCAGTGTTCTATAATTTTCATTACAGAGATCTTTAGCATCCTTGTTTAGATTTACTCCTGTATGTGTGTATGTTTTTTTTTAATCAGTTGTATTTAGTTTTTCATGTGGCTTTCGTTGCTCCAAGACTTTGTTGTGTACGTGGTGCTGGGGTTTGAACTCATGAACTCTCGCATGCCCATAGGCAACCACCAAGCATCGTAATTACTGAACCACTGCTCCAGCCTGTTTTTTTTTTTTTCCCTTGAAGTTATTATGGTTGGAATTTTCTTGATTTTTTTTCCCCCAGAGGATTCATTGTTGGTGTATAGAAAACCTGTTGATTTGTGTGTGTGTATTGATCTTGCATGCTGCTATTTTTGCTGAATTTGTTAATCAGTTATAGATGTCTTCTGGTGGAGGTTTTTGGAACTTCTAAGCGTAGAATCCTACCATCTGCAAACTGATAATTTGGCTCCCTTTCCTATTTGTATCCTTTTTTCCTTCTCTTGCCCAATTGCTCTAAAATTTCAAGAACTATATTGAATAGGAGTGGTAGGAGTGAATATCCTTTTCTTATTTCTAATTTTGGAGGAAATTATTTCAATTTTTCTCATTGAGTATGATATTGGCTTTGGGTTTGTCATATATAGTTGATATGATATTGAGGTAAGTTCCCTTTATCCCTAGTTTCTTCTGTGTTTTTACCAGAATTGGGTGCTGATTTTTGTTAAAGGATTTTTCTGTATCTGTCCAGATGATCATATGATTTTGCCCATAATTTTATGTGATGAATCATTTTTATTTATTGGCATATGTTGAACTATCCTTGCATCCCTGGAATGGATCTAACTTGATCATGATATATAATCTTAATGTATTTTTTACAGTTTACTAATATTTTAGTGAGGAATTTTTTTTATATAACTGTGTTCACCAGGGATTTTGCTCATTAGTTTGGTTTCCTTGACATGACCTCTTCTGGTTTTGGTGTCAGAATGATGCTAGCTTCTTAAAATGGAATTGAAAGTACCCTGTCTTTCTAGCTCATGGAATGATTTGAATAACATTGGCATTTTATCTTTATTTTTAAAATTTTATTTATTTATTTACTTATGGTATGAAATGTCGAACCCAGGAACACTCTACCACTGAGCCAGTGCCACAGAGAGCCACATCCTAGGTCTTTTTTTATTTTGAGACAGCGTCTCACTTGCCGAGACTGACCTTGAACCTCCTGCCTTAGCCTCCCAAGTAGCTGGCATTACATCCTGTGTCCAACCTAGTATATATATTTTTTAAGTGAGAAAGAGAGAATTTTATTTATTTTTTCATCTGGCTTTTGTTTCTCTGATACTTGCTTGTATATGTGGTGCTGGGATTTGAATCCGGGTCCTTGCACACGCCAGGCAAGTGCTCCAGCCTCTAAGCACTTCGCTCTAGCCACCAACCTAATGAATTTTATTGTTATATAATATCATTGTATGTGTGTTTTGACAGATTTTGATTTGTCTGTTTTGTGTAATATAGGTACAGCCACATATGCTGTCTTTTGATTTCCATTTGACTGGAATATCTCTTTCTATCCTCTTTGTGTGTTTCCATAAATCTAAAGTGATTGCTGATAGGAGGAACTTGTTTATTACTGACACATACTCCTTTGCCTCTCTTTTCATTTCTTGCTTCCTTTATTACTGTCTTCCTTTGCATTCTGTTGATTTTTTTTTTGTATTGTTGTACTTTCTTATTTTCATTTGTATATACTCTAAATATTTTGATTATAGTTATCATGGGGCCTTTATAAAAATGCAGCAATCTGTCTTAAGCTGATAACTTCAGTTGCATCCAAAAACTCTACATTTGGTCTTCCCCCTACTTTACCTTATGGATGTCACAAATTATATCCTTTAATATGGTCTATTCATTAACATACTTTTGTAATTAGCTATATTTTATACTTTTGTCTTTTAACTTCTATTTCAGAATTTAAAATGATTTAGTTTATTCATGGTTTTAAAGTTCTTTCAGAAACAATTGTAGAATTTGAGAATTTTATGCATTTTTGTAACTTCTTAATTTTGTTATGTTTAAAATTATTTAAACCTTGCTTATGGTAATAGTCTATATAATTTGGATAAAAAACATTTTTTCTTTTGTTTAAATAGAATTTTGAGGAGACTGGTGTTTGGTCACATAGAAGAAATCCTTGAACTTACAGTTTTCTGAAGAATCAGTTGAAAAGATCCCCAAAGTGCAAAAGGTAAAGAAAGATGCATCTTTTTTTTTTTTTTAAGAGAGAAGGACAGTGAGAGAGAGATAAAACCAATCTTTATTGAGTTTTTCACATGGCTTTCATTGCTCTGACACTTAATTGTGTACATGGGTGCTGGGGTTTGAACCTACGTACTCGCACATGCAGAGGAAGCGCCACCGCTCCAGTCCCCAAAGGTGCATCTTATAATGCACCACTGAATGACATTTTTTCCAAGAAAAAATATAAACTAATGAATATTTTGGCACACTATTTTAAAAATTGCTCTTTTACATTAATATATCAAAAGAAACTTTTACTGTGCAGTAAGTAGTTAATGTTCAGATACTAAAAAATGGTGAACATTGCAGAAGCCACCCCTGCTCTCATAAAGATTGCTTTCTAGGTGTCAGTAGTACTATGAAGATAATTAAAGTGGATAATGTGGTAGAGATTGATGACTGCTCTTTTTAGGTAGGCAGAGAAGGACTTAATAAAAAGAAGTCATATTAGTACAGCGTAGAATGACAAGAAGGTAGCATGTGCAGATCTGAGTAAAGAGCTTTATTGGCAGTGGGAACAAGAGTGATCGTAGGATGTGTAAGGAACAAAGTGCACATGTGGCTGTAGTACAGTAAGTGCTGGGGAGAGTGGAGATCAAGATAGAAAAGGAAATTGGTAGAGAAGCAATTTTACAGAAGAGTCAAAGGTTCTGATTTGGCTACATGATATTTTGGACATCTTTGACTTTTTTGTAGAAATGTCAAAGTGTAATGTGTATATGTGGCTCTACAGTTGAAAATCTGGTCTGAGTTCATAGATTTGGAAATCATTTGCTTATAGAAGTACTCAAAGTCAAATTCTAGATTAAGTTATCTAGAAAGTGCATATAGGTGGAGAAGGATTCAGCTCTGACATATGCAAATATTAATTGTAGAAAGAGTAGCCAGTAAAATGAGTAGGAAATCAGGAAAATATTCTGTTATAGAATCAAAGAAAAGAAAAATATTTAATAAATAACATCTGCCAAGAGGTCAGATAGCAAATACAGTAAAACAGCTATTAGATTTGGCAAAATAAATATTTCTAATTATTATAAGTGAGTAACATCAGCATAGTAGTAGGAATAAAGTCTAAGGAAGAGAAGGGGGGACTTCCAGTTTGAGATAACAAACAATACAGTTTTACTTCTTTTTAAAACTTGATTAAAGGTTAAATAATGTAAAAGGATTTTTCAAAATAATGTAGCCTCACAAGGATAAAGAATAGATCTGGATATTAAGCCTACAACTTTAAATTTACTAGAAAAAGAAGTCGGGTCAACATTACACCTTATAGGAGTCGGCAGCTTCTTCCTTAACAAAACTCCTATGGCGCATGCTGTAAAATCAAAATTAAATGAATGGGATGCAATTAAACTAAAAAGCTTCTGCACAGCTAAAGATCTAGTCAAGAGCATCAAGAGAGAACCTACAGAATGGGAGAAAATTTTTGCCTGCTACACCTCGGACAGAGGGCTAATATC
>PVKS010030449.1:0-24383 GCA_004027875.1 Aplodontia rufa
GAATCACTAGACTCTACCTCCTCCAGGTAGCACCACCCTGGGAACCAATCCATTCACACATGGGGCCATTTAACACCCTGACCACAGCAGATGGACTTCGTATTTTATGTTAAATATCGTAGAACATCTGGCATCTGATCTATTCAGAATAACCAATGTGTCTGGAGTTCAAACATCTATTAAAAAGATGATAGCAAACATAATAAACAGAACATGTACTAATGTTTCTTACCAGAAGTAAAACAATTTCACTATAAATTGATGTTTTTATGGAAATGAGAATTTGCTATTATGTATATATTTCCTTTAAAATGGAAGAAAACAGGCAGGAGACATGGCTTAGAGGTAGAGTGCTTGCCTAGCATGTACAAGATTCTGGGTTCAATCCCCAGTACTGGGGTGGGGGAAAGAAAAGAAAGAAGGAAGGAAGGAAAGAAAGAGCTAAGATGACAGAAAAGTATTTTGGCAATGATAAAAAGAAAAATAGGAAATTGTTGATCTGCTGCATATGGAAATCTTCAGGATCATCTGTGGTATTTTGAAGTTGAGGATGATAGGTCAGCTTTCTTTGGAAATTTTTGTCAGGGCGAGTTTCTTGCCCATCCTTTGACAATTTCCAAGACCCTCCCATTAGTGGTAATTGATCAATTGACTTTTTTTTTTAGTTTAGCTTTTCATGTGGTTTCATTGCTCTGACACAGTTGTGTATGTGGTGCTGGGGTTTGAACCCGCATCCTTGTGGATGCCAGGCAAGCGCCAAAACTGCTGAGCCACCGCTCCAGCCCCAATGTAAAGAATCTTATGGACTATATACTCTCTTCATAATAATTCTCAATCTTTTTCTTTTTCTGATTGTTTCTAGGAAACTACTTTGCAAAAGAAGCCTTCTATTCCCATAAAACTTGCCTGTATGATGCTAAAAACACCGTTATGTTTGTAGCCCGAGTCCTGGTTGGAAATTTTATTGAGGGGAATAAGATATACACAACCCCTCCTCCCCCCAACAACAGCTGTGTGGATTCGACGTTGAATCCCTCCGTTTTTGTCATCTTTGACAAGGATCAGATGTACCCAGCATATGTGATTGAATACACTGAAACAGATAAAGCCTGTGTGATTAGTTAGAAAGGATGCCACAACCATTCTGTTCACATATAGGACCAAATTGCCCCAGGTAACAGTCTTTTACATTTTAATGTCTTCAGTCAGTGGTACCCAAACTTCGATGCACAAAAATTCCAGTACCCAGGTTGCACCTCATCCCAATGAAATCACTCTTTTCAGGGGTAAGAGCCAGGTCGTGGTATTCCTTCTAGCTCTCTCGCTGATTCCATGTGTTGGACAGTTTACATTGTCTTAGCTGGAACTCCGTCAAGGCTCACTTGTAAATTTTCTACAGTTGTATCAACCTTGCTTTCTCTCATCTCAATGAGTTTACGTGTAGCACGATTATGTTTCAGTTAAATTAAAGGAAAATTAATTGAGGAAATTTGAGAGAAATCAACTAATACCTACTGAAATAAGGACATAATATAGTACAACCTTGAGTGGAAGATTGGGAAAATCTGGAGAGAAAGTGCCTAGAGATATGTTGAGAGAAAAATTAAATGTAAATGCTATTATAGAACTGCAGTACTAGACCGTATCATGGGGTGAAACTGATTTGGGGTACACGGTTCTCTGTGCATTTCTTCAGAAGACAGACTCCATAGGGTTGAGTTTCTGGAATGCAGTAAATAAGAGTCCCTGAGAGAGGCCAGCCACTGGAGTTAATTGCCCATTTGGGCTGTTTCTATGTAATGATGACATTTATATTCTTTATTTTATTATATTCTAACTAATGTGATTACAGAGAAAGTATTTTGCATATCCCAGGCTTTCATGAACGTGTCTGTAGCTTAGGAGGACTGCAGTAACCACATTCACACACGCGTGACTGATCAACCCACATGCTATTGTAGTTGTCTGCTGAGGTAGATTCAACAAGGACTCAGGAGTAGGGCCATTCCTATCGAAGGATGGGCCTCACATGAGGCGAGATTTGTTTACTGGTGAGCACAGAATCAGAACACAGAGAGTAAAGTCCCAAACAGGGCCTTGTGCCAGTGGGGGCTTCTTTTTGTAAAAAATAGCGGATTGTGTGGGATTATAGTCCTGTCAGTTTTTAGAGCATATGAGGTACCTGGACCAATATCCTCTTTCTTATTATGAGTCAGGCTTTTCCTTCCAATTTTTCTTTCTCAACATTCTGTACCAGTTGCCAAAATTTTCTGCTATAGTTCTTTCCAGCAAACATGTCACAAATAATTAACATTAGGGCTAATTTTATATTAGTTAAGTTTTAGTTAGTAGAGAAAGCTTTGCAGTTCCTAGGTTTAAGCATTTCTAATAGCAACACATGTGTAGTGGTTTTGTAAGAGTAGACTTATTTTTTGGAAAGCTTGTCACAGTGATTATTGTCATTCTTGCTGATCATGGTTTTCTTGACCTTGACCCTCATGCTGTATAGGTGTCTTTATCTAACTCTTTCCAAATGCCCATTTGATGCCTCTAGTTGGATATTTCACAGGCGACTCTGGCCGCACCTGTCCACAGTGAGACTCTCCATCTGCCTCCCTCACGGGAATCTGCTTCTCCCCCAATTAATGCTGTCACCAGATCCCATCTGCCCTAGTGGAATTCCAGGAGCTGACCTTGACTTCTGCTGTCCTTCCCACTACCCATCCAAGTCCTTCCTAAGTCCTGTTTTACCTCTTAAATATCTCCATCCCATTCTAAGTTCTAAGCATCAAGATTGATAGGTCATATTTTAAAATATTAGTGATGCTCTTTCAGAACACAAATCTGAGCTTACCTTTGGGATGAAATTCAAAGCCATGATCGAGGCCCACATCCCCCTCCCTTCCCTTCCCTTCTGTCTTTTATTTCTTCTGCCGGAGACAGCCCAGCTGTCTGGCACTTCTTTGATGCCCTCTTCACCGACTTCTGTAGTTCCTCAAGGGTTTTTCTGCCTTTTTTTTTTTTAATGACAAGCATTTTGCAACATGTCTTTTGTTATCCTCAAAATGCTATTCAGAGGTGATATACTCTATACACAATTCTAGAAATAAAATAAAAATTAAGTAAAACCAGTAGTGACATAAAAGGCACGTAACTTGGGCACAACCTTATAGTAAGCACTAGGAGGCACAGGGAAGCAGTCAGATGCTTCTTTCTACTTACAGTAAATACATTTGAGCTTGAAAGTAGGAAATCAGAGGCTAATGTGTAGAAAGGAGCATGGGCACATGAAAAAGCAGGGACATTAGTGAACAGCAGAAGAAAACTAGTGATCTAACAGCTTATTTACACATAACACGTGTGTACCTGATAAGAGAAAACGAAATAACCTTCATTGAAATAAAGAAACTATGCAAGAAAATTTACAGATTATCGAAACAAAAAAAAGAGAAAATATATTCTTACAGACGAGCTGTAGATTATACATGGATGTCTAGTGACATTCCAAATCCGTAAGGGGTACGGAATAATTTTTTATTGTGAGGAACTGTCCAACGTATTGCACGATGCTCAGCATACGTGGCTCTCACATGCTGAAAGCCAGTAAGGCCCCACCAGCCCTCGCCATGGCAACCACAAACCCTAGCACATCTCCACTCTTCAGAGCAGATGTTTTATAGCATCCCCTTTGCTGTCCTGAGATGATTTATAGATCATACAATATACTTACACACATGAATTTCCTGAAAAGTTAATTTGATGCCTTAACTCTATGAGAATAGAGATATAGAAAGTTAGAAATTTATAATGACAATAAAATGAATTTCAACATGTTAGTGTTCCGGCATGACTACGCGATAAGCCATGAAATAGACAGATGCTTACTCTTCTATTGAATAGGTTTGGGCTTAAGAGTTGCCTAGGGCGGGCTGGGGTGGTGGTTCAATGGTTAGAGCGCTTGCTTGGCATGCGCCAAGACCCTGGTTCGAACCCCAGCACCACACACACAAGTAAGTGCTGCAGCGACAAAGGCCAGATGGAAAAATAAATAAAATTGAGTAAAAAAGAGAGAGAGAGAGAGAGAGAGAGATATGCCTAGGGACTACTTCCTGTAAAGAAGTACGGGAAAATGAAAGATTGAGATTATGGGTGACCCTAGCATGTGAACCAGTTATTAAGGTGAGTCACTACAGACCATATATCTTATCTGTCTATGGTAAGGGAAAGGACGAAATTACCTTAATTGAAATAAGGATAATAGGACAGGACAAATTGCAGATTGTCTCAGAGGAAATGAATGGGTTCTTTTCTCAGACAAGCTGTAGGTCCTACATAAATGTCCAGGAGGACATTAGACAGTCGTACAGGGTGCAGAGTTGTTATTCATTGTGTGGGACTGACCCATACTCTGCAGGACACCTGTGATCCCTGACTGCATCTATTCAGTGCCGGTTATAGACCTCAGTTATCATGAAACCAGCAAGTACCCATCCCTCCCAATATACTGCAGTGAGAACCATTGACCTAGTTACCGTCTAGAAGCTTTAGGTTTCCCTGAACTGTTGCCTCCGTCAGGAGACCTTCTAAGGAATAGGCTGCATCCTTGCCTCCGCGCTAGGTTTTAAAATACTTTGTGCCTTGTTCATTTGTAGCACCTATGCAAATTCAAATGGTCCGCTTCCTGCGTTGAATGTAAGCTCCCCAAGGGCTGAGTCGATTTGTCTTATTTCTTTTGCTACACCTGTATGTCCAGCCTAGCTGGGCGCTTGATACATTGATACGTTATATGAATTTGATTGAATAAATAAGCTCAACTATTTATGTTGTAGTAGTTGAGTTATACTGCTTCTTGTTCTTATTTGTTTATTTTGAGGCTGCGTAATAAAAAGAAAATAATAATTTTGCTCTGTTGCCTTTATTTCCTTGGTTTTTTTTTGCAGGTATTTCCAAAAAGGTAACTTCAGACATCTGTCTGTTCAAAGGAATGGGGTTGGGGGAGAGGTGATGCACTGTGTCACTTCCAGGGTTGTCAATCCTGACCTCGATGACCTAGGAGCACACAACCAGTGCAAGGCAGGAGGTGGCAGTGAAGCCCACAGTTGGTTGGCACATGTCTGGTCTGCAGACTTCAGAATGGGAGGGCTGGATGCTGGGAACAGACCTTCATACCTTTCCTTCTCTGGCCCCAGGGGTGGCAGCAGGGCCAGGCTGAGGCACAGAAGTTGAAAGTGTAAATGGTCATCAGCAGAATTCAAAAACCCTTCCATGCTCTTTTATTTTTGCAGTACTGGGGTTTGAACCAGGGGCCTCACGCATGCCAGGCAAGCACTCTACCCCTGAGCTACTTCTCCAGCCCTCCACACTCGTTTTTTAATCACAAAGCTTTGGATGGAGAGAGAAGGTGAGGGAGAGTAATATGTATGGGTGCATAGATTTGATAAAGGGAAGGTGCACGCTGCCTTTTGATCTGGGACCTCAATAAAAATAAATCCAGGTATAGTAAACCATTGCTGTGAAGACGCCCACGTTCAGATGCCTGAAAATGCTGTCGAACCACACAGGAGCGGATTCTTGAGGGGTTTGATTATTTTTTTTTCTGTGTGTTTATTTACTTTGTCATAGTATACTCATAATAAAATCTGCTGTTATCTAGTTTCCATCACGGAATCCTCAGTCCAGCATTTGGTAGAAGCAAAGTTAAATAGCAACCTTCTTGGTCCTACCTGAAGCTACTATAAGGACAACTATCGGGAAAGGCAGTGAGTGCCCAGTGGGCAGCGTGTGGTGAAGGCCACTGGGGCTGTGTTCCAGGACACAGCTCTGAAAGCCGGTGAGGTTTCATTTCCAACAGGAAGGTCAGAGGTGATGAATTTATATCAGCTGTATCAGTGTTTGTCCCTGGAGTGTGACGTGTTGGAAGCCAGTGCTACAGAAGTGTGCCTGGAGGGGCCATCAAAGGAAATCTTTCTAGGAGCTGCTTAACTCCGAAAGCTCCAGTTATCCCCAATCCCAGCTTCGGTTTCTCGTTCCCATTCCCCCACAGTCTGCTCTGGATGTTTTCTTTTTACCCCTCTACATCCTTCCCCATGAATGATCTTATTTATCCCTAGACTTCAGGTATTGTGTGTGCTGTGTATGTTTGAGTCTGGAATGTCCCCGAAGGCTGTTGTGTTAATGGCACTCCTGGGAGGTGGAGCAAATCTTTAAGAGGTGGGACCCCGTGGGAAGTTTTAGGTCACTGGGGAACTGGGAATGCTGGTCTTCACCCTGTTTCTCAGTCACCAAGAGGCGAGCAACTTGGTCCCACTGGGATATACTCTGTTGTCAATAGGACCAAACCAGTAGGGCCAATTGGTCATGGACAGAAATCCCCCGAACTGAGCCACAATAAAACTTTCCTCTTTTCAAGTTGATTTATCTCAGGCTTTTGTTATAGTAATGGGAAGCTGACTAATGCCACACCCTTTGAACTCCAGGATCTGTACCTCTGCTGAGGTTCAAATAACTTGGGGAAGGTGTCACAGGTAATGAATGACAGGACCAGAATTATGAACCTAGATCCAGAGCACACAGATTAACTGAACTACTCTGCTACCTTTCTGCCCGATAGTCTCTCCTTCTTCCTCTCACCCCCTACCCTCCCTGCACACACTCTGCTCTCCTTCACACTCTTCCCAGCTCACAGTCTTCTTCACTCCCACCCCCCATCTTCTTTCAACACTCAACAACCCCAGCCTAGAGGTCTTCATCTGCACTCTAGCTGGGCATCCACGCCCATCAGCCCACTGTCATTAGTCACTCCTCTAGAACTAACCGCCGTTCCTGCAGCCCCACACTTGGATTTTCCATCTCTCACCATAGCTTGCCCTTCCACCTCACTTGCCGTCCCTGCACTTACTTTCTCTGCACATTGAGCCCCTTCCTGTCTTCAGCCTTTTGAAACCCTGTTTCAGTTAATGCTTTTTTTTTAAGAGAGTGAGAAGGAGGAAGAGAAAGAGACAATCAATTTTATTTAGTTTTTCACATGGCCTTTGTTGCTCCGACACCTTGTTCTGTACGTAGTGCTGGGGTTCATACGTGGGTCCTCACGTATGCCAGGCAAGCACTGTAACCGCTGAGCCACTGTCCAGCCCATCAAATTCCTTCTTGCTAGCACTTTTCACTTAGTATACAACCATACTTGTCTTGCCTATAATAAAATATCTTTCTGATACTTGTGTCTTCCTCTAATTATTATAGTTTCATTATTGCTTTTTCAGATGACATTTATAAAAGTAGTATACAAGGCTGGGGGCATGGTTCAGTGCTAAAGGGCTTCCCTAGCTAGCATGCAAATGGCCCTGAGTTCAATTCCCAGCATGGCAAAAACAAAAACAAAACAAAACAAACAACAACAAAACCAAAAGTCTATAGTCTAAGAATTTTTCCAGTTTTTTTTAGTTACAGAAGTCTGCTGTGTTAGGTTGGGGATAGTAGCTCAGTGGTACAGCACTTGCCCTTTTAAACTTCTGAAACAAGCTTGCTTTTCCCTTGTAGCAAGCTCCTCCTGGTAGTACTTTATCTTGCTGATCATTTTCTCCTAGAACCCTTTTCCTCTGTGTCTACGCATGACTCACATTTGCCTTTAATATCCCTTTCTCAGTTTTTATATCTTAGGTTAGTTTTCCCCTGAAGCAAAGAGATAAAGATTGAAAGCAAGCAGTTGATTTGGAAGGTGATCCCAGAAACACTGGGGGGACAGGAAACAGGGAAAGTAAGGCAGAGGCTATCGGTTGGGCCCATGGGCAGGTCATGGCCACAGGCAACAGGCTCAGCTCCACTGAAGACCTGGGAGATGATGGAACAGATATCTCCAGGTTGTTCCAGGGAGGAATAAGGAACTGGAATATTTGTGCCCCTTGAGGTTCATTGGAGGGGCAGTGCAAATTTAACCATCAATAGGGAAGAAATCCCTAAAGTTTATCCATGTGCATTTGGAGCACATGAAAGTGAATCCTCAGTCAGTTCAAGAGGAGAATTTATATACTTAGTTTAATAGGGGAGAGAGGAAGGCAAAATAGCTTCTATGGGAAGAACAAATGGGGTTTTAGGGTAGGGAAGTAGTTTGTGATAATGCTTGTTTATTATAAGCATGGGGGTGTCTTCTCCCTTTATTCCTTCCCTGCCATAAAACTCCCCCAGAGGATCATACAGACCCACTCGCAGAAGCTGCTGCTTTCACCGATATAGGACAATGCCAACAAGGCTTCCTTCTGCATCTATTGAATCTCAAATATCTCTAGGTTGAAATAACCCTCACATATACTCTGAGGCCCAAGTGGGTCCCCACCGTACCAGTTCCCTACCATCACTGGTTGAGGGCTCTTCTTGGAGGTCTGAACTCCTGGGGAATTTCAGCTTCTTTCTAGAGTGTGCAAGCCTCCTCCTCTGCTATAAGACCTTAGGGGCTGGAGCAGTGGCTCGGCGGTTGTAGCGCTTGCCTGGCATGTGTGAGGACCCGGGTTCAAACCCCAGCACCACGTACACAACTGGGTGTTGGAGAAACAAAGACCAGATGAAAAAATTAATGCGGTTGATTTTCTCTTTTTCTCATTGTCCCTCTCTTAAAAAAAAAAAAAAAAAGTAAGTCCCCGAGTTCGGTCCTCAGCCCTGAAAAAAAAAAAGAAAAGAAAAAAAAAAAACTTTAGGCAGAGAATTCTGGTATAAACGTTGAGTGCCAAAGCAAGATAGGCTACTGCCACTTTTCTTCTGATTCTCCTCATCCTCTATCTGCTTCTTTAATGGTTGTATCCCCCAGATCTTATCTTCCCGCAACTCTCACAGCCTTAGTTACCTAATGCTTTGATGCCACCCAAATCTATATCCCTTGCCTTCTTATTTCCCTGAAGGTCTAATTATTGTCTATTTATAATGTAGTCTATCTGTATTATAGATAGATATCTGTGCATTGAACACCTTACATTGTGTTTAAGTCAGTGTTTTTTTTTCTTTGCTGCTGTGACTAAAGAACAATTTTAGGAGGAAAAAGTTTATTTAGGGGCTCGAGTTTCTAGAGGTTGCAGTCCATAGGAGACTGACTCCATTCCTCGGGGTTGAGGCTGTTCATCATGGAGAAAGTCATGGCTCCAGCGAGCAGAGTGAAGCGGCTCAAGATGTTGCCAGGGAGCAGAGAGACTCCATGCCAGATACAAAATATATACCCCCAAAGGCACGCCCAATGACCCACCTCCTCCAGCCACACCCTGCCAGCCTACAGTACCAGTTAACCCTTCTCAGGCTTTTAACACACCGATTGGGTTAAGGCTTTCATAACTCAATTATTTCCCCTCAATCTTCCTGCATTGTCTCTCATGAGCTTTTGGGGGACACCTCACTTTTAAACCAAAACACCTTAGATTGTCTGCTGAAAACAAAACACAATAAGAGCTGGGTGTACCGTCTCTTAAAGCCTGTTTCTCTTCTGATATTCGGTATCTTGTCTTGCTTTCTTGAAATCTGGTCTTCGTATTGCTGCCAGAGATCTTTCTAAAACACCTGTCCTAGGCTGGGGGTGTAGCTCAGTGGTACAAGGCTTGCCTAGCACACACAAGGCAAAGGGTCTGGCCCCTAACAGGCATGCATGCACGAAAAATAGATAATTAGATGAATAAATAAAACACCTGTCCCACAATATGGCCAGACATTCTTTTAGATGGTGGGGATATAATGATGAACAAGACAAAGGATTTCTGCTTCTACTAAGCATGGATTCTGCAAATATATAAATAAGCAAGAAAGAAGAAAAATCTCAATTTCATACAGACTGGGGATCTACTTTAGGTTGGGAGGTCAGGAAAGGCATTGCTGAAGAGAAAACATTGAAGCCCAGAACTAAATGACACAAAGGACACACGCGTCATTCATGCATGTATGTGAATGACACATACAAACATACAAGCAGAGGGACCATGTCCTTCCCCACCAGAGAAATCCTTCTTCAATAGCTTCCCAGAGAACTCAGAATCGAAGTGCAAATTTCTCAACATGGCAGAGAAAGTCTTACAGCACTAGGTCAGCTACCATCCTCTATAGTTCTTTGCCTTAAGTGACATCAACTCATTACATACTCAGAAGCACCACGAAGACAGCAACTAGGCTGGCCGAGTCCCCATTGCCTTCATTTGTCTTTGTACTCTGTCACTGCATTAGGAGTCAGCTCAAAAAACAACAATAACAACAACGAAAAACGTTCATTAAATGAGCAAAGTGGTGGGCAAAAAGCATAGACGCATAATAAATGTACAGGTCTAGATCAGCGCTGTCCAAGAGGAAAATAAAGTGAGCCCCGTGTGCAATGTAAGGTTTCCTCATAGTTACATTAGATAAGTAAAAGGATGGAACTATCATTACATTTTATTTGAAAGAATGTATGGGGGGACTGGAGCCATGGCTCAGCAGTTAAGGCACTTGCCCCACATGCGCAAGTACACAGGTTCAAACCCCAGCACCCATGTACACAACTAAGTGTCAGAGCAATGAAAGCCATGTGAAAAACTCAATAAAAATTGATTCTCTGTCTCTCACTGTCCTTCTCTCTTAAAAAAAAAAGTATCCTGGGCTGGACGGTGGCTCAGTGGTTATCATGCTTGCCAGGCATGCGCGAGGAGGCGGGTTCGAACCCCAGCACCACGTACACAACTAAGTGTCAGAACAAGAAAGCCACATGAAAAACTAAATAAAATTGACTCCCTCTCTCTCACTGTCCCTCTGGCTTAAACAAAAACGGAATATATCCAAGGACGTTATCTGCTTCACCTACGATTCATACAAAGTTATTGAGATATTTTGCAATGTTTTTTATTTGAAATCTTCCAAATCAGTGTGTGTGTGTTTCACACATCGCATCTCAGCTGGGACTGGCCACACTGCAAGTGCTCCGCAGCCGTGGCTTCTGGCTCTCTCCTGGGAGTCCCCTCCCGGCCACTCGCGTCCCCACCCCGTTTCTGTTCTATCTTCTTTGCAGCCCCTGGCAGTCGCCGAGTCCTCGTCTGCTGCCTCCTTTGTGACCAGGGCTCCCCCGAGCTGGGCCGGGGCGGAACGCACGCTCAGCACCCGAGAGCGTGCCCGCGGGCGCCCTGGCCCTGCCTCCCCCGGCGCGTCCCCGTCCCGGGAATGCTGCGGGCCGCCGTGGACGTGACTGGGAGGAGCCTGGCTCCGCGGGTTCGCGGCGCGCTCGGGGACGCGGCCGCCGGCCATGGCGGACCTCACGGTGTGCTCGTTCCTCACCAAGGTGCTGTGCGCCAACGGCGGCCGCATGTTCCTGCAGGACCTGCGCGGCCACGTGGAGCTGTCGGAGGCGAAGCTCCGGGACGTGCTGCGGCGGGCCGGGCCCGAGCGCTTCCTGCTGCAGGAGGTGGAGATGAAGGAGGGCCCGGGCGACCCCGAGGCCGAGGTGGCGGCGGGCGCGGGCGCGGGCGCGGGCGGCGCCTCGGCCTGGAGGGTGGTGGCCGTGTCCGCCGCGCGCCTCTGCGCCCGCTACCAGCGCGGGGAGTGCCAGGCCTGCGACCAGCTGCACTTCTGCCGACGGCACATGCTGGGCAAGTGCCCCCACCGGGACTGCTGGTGAGGCCGAGGCGGCCCAGCGGGAACAGGGGATGGCCGAGAGGGGACCCTCATTCCGGCGGGGACCGGGCGCAGGGTGGGACGACGCCCTCCGGAGGGCGGGAAGGGGCGCCAAGGGGCACCGCAGGCTCCTTTGGGGGAATGCGACCCCGTGCGCTCGCAGCTGCGATGCGATTGAAGCGCCAGGGCCCCTAGCTCGGGGTCATCAACCATCCCCACCTCCGCCCCCAAAACTGCTGTCCTGCCGCCTTTCCTCCGCGACGCGACCGGGTTAAATCCGTTTGAGTTCACCTCCTTAAAGTGCCCCTCTGGGGATATCTGAGGATCCCAGGAGATCCATACACACGTAACCACAGTTGTAGAAGAGCGGGTCTGTGCTCTTTAGCTTTAAAATCCTGGTCTGGTGGACCCCCCTCCCCCCCCCAGGAAACTCAGGACTGGATGCTGTGAGTGGCGTCCTAAGCCGGGCACCGCCTGAGCTGGGATTTGAAGCTCTTCCTGGATCCCGGTCCTCGAGCCTTTCACGGTTCATTCTCGCCCCCCCATTTGGGTGGACGGGTTTTCTTTCCAACATAGTGGACAGTGGGGAGTGGGTCCCTGTCTGGGTGGAGAAGGCCAAGTGCAGTCATGGACAGAACAGTTGTGCAGCCTCTGTCAAGGCAGGTGGCTGCAGGGAGGTACCCTTGGCTTGAAAGCATCCGTGAACATGAACATGAAGATGACCCTGGGAAGGGAGTAGTTTCAGCCCAACTTTCTTAGTATCAATCAGTGCCTGGGAAATTGTTTCACCCACCTGTAAGTTGAAAGCTGCCTAAGGCAAAAAAATCCAACCACTGGCCCTTCCTCATCCGAGTTTCTGACCCAGAGCTTTGCGTTTCCCCAGGTCTACCTGTACCCTTTCCCATGACATCCACACACCCGTCAACATCCAAGTCCTGAAAAACCAGGGGATTTTTGGCCTCAATGAGGCCCAGCTTCGCATCCTCCTTTTGCAGAATGACCCCTGCCTTTTGCCAGAGGTAAGTGGTCATGCCCATCTTTCTTATGTCTCTCATTTACTTTTTTGACTTTATATCTTAATTGCTTTAAAGCACTGTGATTTAGTTTTGGATACTTAAAAAGTATCCATTATATTTGCTACAATGGCAACATTAGCTTGTGTGTTTCTGTTTAACCATACATAAAGAATTGCTTTAAACAAAATAGAATCCCAAGAGAAAATATTATGAGACCACCAATTTAAAGGAGAATGGTGAAGAGTGCTGGAGGGAAGTCACAAGGTTGGAGATGTGAGCTGGAGCCTTTGGTACAACAGATGGTAGAGGCTACCCTCGAAGCAGCCGAATCTGTACCCAGCGCAGTCCTGGAAGGGATCTTAGGAGCCAAAGTTTCTTCTTGGCATCTGTCTCCTTTTAAAGGTATAAAATCTTTGTAGCCAGGTTTGCTGTTTCCTGGTGGAGGGCCAGGTGCATCCAAACCATGTTGCAGAAAGTCAGAAAGCACATCCACATAGCAGCTGGTGCAAGTTATTGGCAGGAAGGGCCAGAAGGGTAGCAGCTGCTATGAGGCTGGCAAAGTGCTGTTTGCCGTTAAATTTCGTAGCATTTCTTGATTTACAGAAGTTTAACGGTTTTATATTGTTCAACTTATTGAATCTTTTTTTTTTTTTAAGAGAGAATCAATTTTATTTATTTGTCCATCTGGCCAGTATGTGATGCTGGGGTTTGCATGCCAGGCAAGTGCTCCAGCTGCTGAGCCACTGCTCCAGTCCCAACCTATTGAATCTTTATGGCACAGCCTCATCTTGTCCTATTGGACTGCTTCAGTGTTAATTGAGCACTCACAGTGGGAGGCCACCCCTGGCCCTATCAGTTGGGCCTGGAAGTGTGTGCGGCAAAAAACGTGGCCACTTAGACCCTAGGGACCACAGACAGGCACAGAGGATGAGGTGAGAATGATGCCTCATGTCTCTTGTATGAAAAATGCCTGATGATGCCTTTCACAGCTCTCCTAAGGATGCAGACACAGCACACAATAAAGAAGGAAGTAGGGGACCTCATGGAAAATTTTGTGCTGGCACATTTCAAAATTTAGGTGAAATGGTCACATTTCTAGAAGTATAGAGAGAATGAAAATTGATTCAAGAAGAAATAGAAAGCCAGAATAGTTTTATAATTTTTTTTTCTAAAAAAATAAGACAACTAGCTAGCTGGACACACTTGTAATCCCAGGGACTCAGGAGGCTCAGGCAGGAGGATCATAAGTTCAAAGCCAGCCTCAGCAACTTAGTGACACCCTGTCTTTAAAAAAAAAAAAAAAGAAAGAAAAAAAAGAAGGGTTGGGGATGTAGCTCAGTGGTTAAGTGCCCTGAGTTCAATCCCAGGTATAAATAAATAAAGAAAGAAATAAAGAAAGAAAGAAAGAAAGAAAGAATAATAAATGCCCTAAACATTGAAGCATTGGTCTTCTACAAGAAAACATCAGGCTTTTATGTAGCTTTATCATTGAATCCTATCAATTTTTTTTTAAAGATAGAGGGACAGTGAATGAGAGAAAGAATCAATTTTATTTAGTTTTTCACATGACTTTTGTTGCTGAGACACTTTGTTGTGTATGTGGGTGCTGGGGTTTGAACCCATGTACTCGCGCATGCCAGGCAAGTGCTGTAACCGCCAGGCCACTGCTCCAGCCCTGAATTCTATCAATTTTTTGAAGCATAATTGGAAAATAAAAATTTTATATTCATGGTGTACAATGAGATGTTTTCGTATACATTTACACTGTGACATGATCATCACAATCATGCTAATTAACATATCCATCACCTCACATGGTTATCTTTTTAAAATTTTGAGTGATGAGGACTTTTAAGATTTACTCTTTTAGCAGTTTTCTTTCCTTCTTTCTTTTTAAAGAGAGAGGGACAGTGAGAGAAAGAGAAAGAGAGAATCAATTTTATTTAATTTTTCATGCAGCCCTCCTTGTGGGGACACTCCATTGTGTACGTGGTGCTGGGATTTGAACCCGCATACTCGTGCATGCCAGGCAAGCGCTGTAACCGCTGTAACCACCGAGCCACCACTCCAGCCCCTCTTTTAGCAGTTTTCAAGTGTAGAATGTGTTACTGTTAACTACAGTTACCGTGCTGAACCTTAGGGCTTCAGATCTGATCCATCCTACCTGAAACTTTATTCCCTTTAACCTGCATCTCCTCATCTCCCCCACGTTCTAACGCATCTTTAAGGAACAGATTATTCTGCTATTGGGACTAGGTGTGGGGGTCTGTTTCCTTCATCTTCTGTATGTTCTTGAACTAGCATTCTGCAGTTTGAAATAGTTATGGCAGTACAAGTCTCTGTGCTCATTACTCTTCTTTTTATGTTTTTTTTGGTTTGTTTAATTCTTGTTTCCTTTTTCATTTTCTTTTTTTAAAAGAGAGAGGGAAAGCGTGAGAGACAGAATCAACTTTATTTAGTTTTCCATGTGGCATTCGTTGCCCCAACACTTCACTGTGTGTGTGGTGCTGGGGTTCAAACCCAAATCCTGCACCTGCCAGGCAAGTGCTGCAACTGCTGAGCCACGCTCTAACCCTTGTTTCCTTTTTCAGATAAACTTTACAACCATTTAAATTCCTAACTATTCTGTAGGAACTCTTTTTTTTTTTTTTTTTTTAAGAGAGAGGGGAGAGAGAAAGAGACAGTGAATCAGTTTTATTTACTTTTTCATCTGGGTTTCGTTGCTCTGACACTTGGTTGTGTATGTGGTACTGGGGTTTGAACCTGTGTCTTCGGGCATGCCAGGCAAGCGCTATAACCGCTGAGCCACTGCTCCGGCCCTGAAGGAACTCTTTGAGGAAGGTTAAAATTATGAATCCCAGTGCATTAAAATTATGAGTTCAGTTTAGAAACTTGGCACCACAGTTATAGGTAGGATGCTCTTTTATTTTAAAGCCTTTTTTTGCATCCTGTAGAATTGCCCACATTTAGGTTTGATTGATGGCATTCCTGTCATATCATTAGCATGTTCCTCTATTCCCTGAATATATGATAAACTGAAAGCTAGCTCTGGAGGCTTGATTTTATCGCATAACAAGAACATTTTTATAGGTGGTGCATTGTTAGGGTAACCTAACCAACCCCATTCTCCTGGGAATGAAGGGTGTCTTAGAATGTCAGACTTTCATAGTGAAACCTGGGCAGCGGGCCATATACCGTCTCTCCATCTTTGTGTGTGAGGTGAAGTCTGATTAGTCATTTCGGAGCTGACAGCCTAATGCATTGTCATACAGCTCCCCAAGAGTGTGCCCTGGGTTTGACAGGAGCAAACCAGTTTGTAATTATTAACAGTGCTTCCATCCTCTGTCTGGAGTGCACATTATATTAGTGCCACCTGTCAAGGTTGGCTTCACTGGGATTCAGGGCTTGTGATTTACTGAAGGAGGGCTCTTCAGGAAAACACAGTAAGGGAGGAAGGGAAGCAGGATATAGAGAAGGAAAAAAAAAAAAAGGCTACCTACAAGGTGAAGTCTGGCCCTGACTTGGTTTGTGGGACCATGGAATAAAAATTGCACCAAAGAGTTGTTCCCGCCTGGAGGCAAGGGGCCAGCCTTTTGTACCTCCACATAAAGCCAGGCTTGGGTGTGGGCTGTCCGGGAGAGCAGGTCAGTTGAGGGACTAGGGTAGGAGAGGGAGTCACTGGCAGCTGACCCTCAGCAGCTGGGGGAGGCCTGGGTGGGGCTCCGCTGTCACTATTCCTCAGCCGCTCACCAAAGGTCTTAACAGTTGTTGAGGATCAGAAGACACCATTTACATCAAGCAATTGCAAATCAAGAAAGCACCATAGCACACCACAGTTAGAATGGCTATTAAACAAAACAAAACAAAAAAACGCAAATGCTGGTGAGGATGCCGAGAAGGGGAAACTCTCCTACACTGTTGGTGGGAATATAAATTAATGTGCCATTATGGAAAACATCACAGAGGCTCCTCAAGCAAGCAAGCAAACAAAAATCAACTACCGTATGACCCAGCTGTCCACTGCTATCTACGCAGAGGTATTGAAATTCGTATGCTGAAGAGACGTCTGTACTGGCATATCTAGTGCAGCATTGATCACAATAGCCAAGATACGGAAACAACCTGGCTCACTACTGATGGATGAATAGATAAAGACAATGTGTGTAAGCCGGGTGCAGCGGTGCATGCCTGTAATCCCAGCAACCCAGGAAACTGAGGCAGGAGAATCTCAAGTTCAAAGCCGGACTCAGCAACTTAGCGAGGCCCTAAGCAACTTAGCAAGATCCTGTCTCAAAATAAAATAAAAAAAAAAAAGGGTTGGGGATATGGCTCAGTGGTTAAATGCCCCTGCGTTCAATCCCCATTACCAAAAAAGTGTATATATATATACACAATTGAATATTATCCACCCCTAAAAAAGTGAAGTAACCTTTGTAGCAACATAGATAGACCTGGAGGACATTATGTTAAATAAAGTAAGCGAGGTTCATAAAGACAAATGCAGCATGTTCTTTCTTACATGCAGAAGCTAAAGTTTATCTCAAACAAGTAGGGAATAGAATAGTGATTACCAGAACCCAGGAAGGGTGTGAGGGAGGGGAAGATGGAGACAGGACAGTTAAGGGGGACAGGGGTGCAAGAATAATCCGATGATGTTCTATGGCACTGTAGGGTAACTATGGATGGCAATAATTAATTGACTATTTTAAAATATCTAATTGAAGTTTGAATGTTCCCAAAAGGATGAAATGACTGATGTCTGAGTGACAGTAAGGGCAACTCCCTGATCTGATTTGTATGCATATCGTATACATGTATTGAAATGCTACACCATACCCCCACGCAGATACATAGTAATATGTACGAAAACTAGGTGTCAATTAAAGTATTCATTATAAAAAGAAGATGCCATTTAATCTCTAGGAAGAGGAATTGTGGTTTATTGTCTTAAAAGATACAGTAGCTGGGCGTGGTAGCTCACGCCTCAATCCCAGCAACTTGGGAGGCTGAGGCAGGAGGATAGCACGTTCAAGGCCAACTTGGACAATATAGTGAGATCCTGTCTCGAAATACAATAAAAAGGGCTGAGGATGTGGCTCAGTGGTGAAGTGCCCCAGTGGGTTCAAGCCCCAGTACTACAAAATTAATAAAGATATAGTGAGAACTAATATTTCAAGTGTTACCTCATTTCTGTACCAGGTCTGTTTGCTGTACAACAAAGGTGGGGATCCCCTCTATGGATACTGCAACCTCAAGGATAAATGCACGAAGTTTCACGTTTGCAAATCCTTCGTCAGGGGAGAGTGCAGACTTCAGACTTGCAAACGGTCCCACCAGCTCATTCATGCCACAACCCTGAAGTTGCTGCAGGAGCAAGGACTGAGTATTGCAAGTGTCGTTAATTTTCAAATCATCTCTGCTTACAAGCATATGAAGCTGCACAACATGCTTGAAAATACAGGTAGGCATATTAGAGGCGCACAAGAACGATCGATCATGAGGTAGTTTTAAGATTTTTCTGCTGTAAAGAAATAAAAACAGTGTCCTGGAATTGAGTCTGAGGACAAAAAATATCCCTGCATATGTTAGTTGCAGCTTTGTCCTTGGAAAGTTTAGCATGGTCTCAACAAATGGTAATATTGAGTGGTGATTCTAACCCAAGAAGGGATGACTGACTGCTCATAGAATCTGCCCAAGTATTTAAACAGGGTAGCTCTTGGACAGTGTGGGGGTCAGGGAGTAGGTGGGAGCAGTCTTGATAACTTGGCTGGGACAGGAGGAGGGAGATGGGCTGTGACTGGGAAAGTAAGGATAATATAGGGGTGGATTTCTTTTATAAATTGGTTTAAAGGTTTTCCTTTTTTTTTTTTTTCATTTTTAAGCAATTTTAACTACACATAGAGAAACTTGGAAAACAACCTAGAAATAAAAATTGCATGTGATTCCCTCACTCTAAACTGTGAAAATTATTACAGTTTTATTGAAGACCCTTCGGTCCTGCTCTGTGCAAATGTTCTTTTAATTATAATGTATTCTGGTTATTTATTTTATTAAATTGGCTTATAGCTGGAAATCAGTTAGTGGTGGGCTTAGAACTGCTGATGAGAAAAGGTAATTAGTTAATAATTATCAAAGTCAGAGGCACTAAGCTTTTAATGTGTTGTTTTCTTTTTTCTTTTCCAATGCAGAGGGTTGAACCCAGGTACTTACACGTGCTCTTTTTTTTTTTTAATTAACAGAGAGGGACAGTGAGAGAGAGAAAGAATCAATTTTTAAATTTTTATTTACTTTTACATGTGGCCTTCATTGCTCTGAGACTTTGTTGTGTACGTGGTGCTGGGGTTTGAACTCGCATACTCTCGCATGCAGTGCAAGTGCTGTAACCGCTGAGCCACCGCTCCAGCCCTCCCTGGCCCTTTGTTAAAAAAAAAATTGAAGTTGCCTCGGCTGGCCTCAAAGTTTTCGATCTTCCTGCCTCAGCTTCCCAAGTAGCAGTGATTACCCATGTGTGCTGCTGCACCCAGACCTTGTTTTGTTGTGTTATGCTAGGGGCAGACTTTATGAATTTGGAAGTAGGGAAGGCCTTGGATAGACCAGCGTCACAGGCTGTCTGGGGAATGTCTGGGGAACCCTCAGTGGTGGAAGGAACCTTCTACTCTCTGCCATACGTAGGGCCCGTCATTATTATCATCTGGTCTTGTTTACACGGACTCTCCTACTATGAAATACTGACTTTTTAATTGCTATTGTTATATTTTCAATACATCAATTAAACTCCCCAAACTCAGGGAAAGGTATTGGGAGTCTTGTCTGAGACCTGATGCTCCCAGTGTAAAATGAAACTTCAGAGTGATACAAAGGGTGTGTTTGGAAAGCTCATCCCTTTCTTCTTTCTTTCAGATAACTCAGCCACTTCTACTGAGTGTTCACAGGGCCTGGAACACACAAAGCACAGAAGCCCGGCCTCTGGTCCCCGTCCCTGCTCCGTCGGCCGGGAAGCCCTGCCCAGGTAAACCTTAGAGAGCGTCCGTGAGTCAGAAGCTTGTGCAGCGTGGAGGATCTGCAAGCACGTCTTCTGCGGCACTTTAGTTTGTAACCATTTGCTCATCTGTTCATTTATTAATGATGGTCGTATAATAACTACCTCACAGCTTATTGTGAGAGGTAACAGTGGGAGGACAGAGTTGGGCATGGGTGGTTGGGGGCAAGGTGAAATCTGAGTGCAGGAAAGGTTCTGACGGAGCCATTTCTGCATTGAGCGCTTTCCCCAGGCTGTGGAGGATGCTCTTTCAGCAGCAGGTTTCTGCTGGCTCCTGTCCTGTGCCAGCGATGTGATAGATGTTCATGTAAACAGCTTACGCAGAGTCTACTTAGTTGTTCTGTATGCATCTTTCTAGCTTTGTTCACATTTATCATACGTAATCTTTTTTTTTTTTTTTTTGCACAGATACATTACCATATCATATTTAACTACCTCCCTTATTCTGGGATATTTCAACTTTTTTTTTTTTTTTTAAAGAAAGAGGGGACAGTGAGGGAGAAAGAGAAGCAATTTTTATTTAGTTTTCCATGTGACCTTCATTCCTGCGACACTTTGTTGTGTACATGGTGCTGGGGTTTGAACTCGCGTACTCATGCACGTCAGGCAAGCACCGTAACTGCTAAGCCACCGCTCCAGCCCAAGTATTTCAACTCTTTTTAACAAATTTTGAATATAGCTCTTTCTAAAATCTGCACAGTATTGAACTTATAAAGCCATGCTTTACCAAGTTTGCTTAGTTTATAGGTGCTAACTGGTGCTATCTTTGGGTTTACATTTCTTTACACGTATGAGTGAACAGTCTTCTTCCTAACCACCTTCTGCGTGTTCTATTTTGTATGTTGTGAACATGGTCTTTTATTGTTGGGACCCTCCTCCAGGTGATGTGGGATGGCCTTAAATAAGGCTCCATAATCTTCACTAAAGAATGTCATCCATGGGGCTGGAGCAGTGGCTCGGCGGTTACGGCACTTGCCTGGCATGCGCGAGTACACCAGTTTGAACCCCAGCACCATGTACACAGTGGAGTGTCCCAGGAATGAAAGTCACATGAAAAACTAAATAAAAATTGCTTCTCTCTTTCTCACTGTCTATCTTTCTTTAAAATTAAAAGAAAAGAAAAGAATGTCATCCACACCCCGCTCTCAATATTCACGTTTTGTGGGCCGTCCTTGGCCAGCACCACAGAGTAAGTAACTTGGGTTCCTGCCAGGGAGCTCTACCTCAGCCTACTTTTTTATCTTTTATTGTGTTTCTGCTGAGCCTGGCTGCTTTAGTTTGAAGGATGGGTAGTCCATCCATCCCTCCGAATTATAACTCTTCTTTCTATGGGTGCACATGGAAAGCTCCATGCCTCCCCCATCTCCTGTTGACTCCCCGCTCCTGTCCTACCTCTCTTCTCTGTCCCCACACACCCTGCTGTCTGTATAAAGTTACCTGCAGATGCTACAATCTTTGTTTTAATCAAGAGGTGCTACAAAGAGGCAGCTGTAGGAAATCTTTTGCTGTGTGGATTGTAGCAGTATTTTAATTTTGAAAAAATTGTTATTAGGAAATGCTCTTCTGTTGGGAGGGGGAGCAAGCAAGAAATTGCTGTGTTTTCTCCTAAATGGACAGGAAGGGTCACAAAACTTATGGTAATCTTTGTACTTTGGTGGTCAACAACAGCATTTCTGAAAATCCTTATGTTCTACATATTTTGTTTCTTTTTTTTCTAGCTCTGAGTTTTTTCTGGTGCTATTTTTATTTTTTCCCCGTGGTGCTGGGGATCCAGCCCAGGCCCTTGCACATGCTAGGCAAGCACTCTACCACTGAGTTAAACCCCCAGCCCTGGTGCTAACTTAATTTTTTTTTTTTAACATTTAGTTACTGTTATTATTACTTCTTTATCATTTTACTATGTATATTTTTGTCTAAGCCATATTCAACCCTTAATGGAAATAGTGAAGGTCTAAACCAATGTCCTTCACTTTGAGAGACTTGGACTTTCACATTATTGTTATTTTTATTTATCTTTCCATTGTGATGTTACGTACAAAGTAAGCATGGGACCTCCGTAATCTCTGTCTCAATGTTTTATTCAGTTCTATCATATTCTGTTTTAATCTTAGTTCTGCTGATAATCATTCTATAAAATTGTGTTATATAATTACTGGGCCAGGTCCGGCTCTTCACCCACTACATGCCAGTTAAGTCAGCAGCCAAGGTGTTACCGCTCGGTGCTGTGCCACATGTCTGTAATCCCAGTGTCTTGGGAGGCTGAGGCAGGAGGATCACAAATTCAAAGCCAGCCTTAGAAACTTGGTGAGGCTCTACACCACTTAGCAAGACCCTGTCTCAAAATAAAAAAAATAAAAAAGAGTTGGGGATGTTGCTTAGTGGTTAAGCGCCTCTGGATTCAAACCTTGGCACCAAAAATAGATAAATAGAGGATAGAGTGGTGGTTTGGTGGTTATGGAGCTTGCCCGGCACACAACGAGTATGTGGGTTCAAACCCCAGCACTATGTACACAACTAAGTGTCGGAGCAACAAGGGAAATGTGAAAAACTAAATAAAATTGGTTTTGTCTGTCTCTGTCTCACTGTCCTTCTCCCTTTAAAAAATAAATAAGCAAGCAAGCCAAAGTGTCAATGCAAAGAAGCTGACTTTATTAAAAAGCTGGCTAAATGAGGAGGAGATAGGGGGACTCTGTCTCAAAACCCATCTTGCTAGGAAACTGATTTAGGGGTGGCTCATATAGAGATGGGTGACGCAGATTGGTGGGTTCTACCTCAGTGGGTCAGATGCATATCTGACCCCCGCTGTGTGGTCATGAGATGGTTTTCAGTTTTGCGTATTTTTTTCTTTCTTTCTTTCTTTCTTTCTTTCTTTTTTTTTTTAAGAGAGAGGGACAGTAAGAGAGAGAAAGAGAAAATTTTATTTAGATTTTCGTGTGGCTTTCGTTGCTCAGCACATCATTGTGTACGTGATGCTGGGGTTTGAACTTGTATACTCACATAACTGCTGAGCCACTGCTCCAGCCTCCAGTTTTGCATATTTCAAGAGCAAAGATCATTATTTCTTCAGGCTATTCTTGTCACTGATGAGTTACATATTATACAGCGGATAAGCTCGAGATGGGTTGCTGCCACTGGTCTCTCTTGCCAATTGCCAAACTCCTGGAGAAAAACAGGCTTGCATTGGTTAATTATCACCAACCCCAGATAATCAAAGAAAATCTCCTTAAGCTCAGTTTCATAATCACACCTCAATCATTCTCTGCTTTCCTTCTGACAACCCAGCTGTTAGACTTACCATGTTAGAACTGCAAGCATGTTTTGTTTGGTAATTTATTGGGGTTCATGAGGTGAAACCTGTATTTCCAGGCTCCACATCCTGAATATAAGTTGAATTAATTGATTTTCCTCTAGGGTTGTGTCTCCTTATTTTTGGATGCTTACCTCTATGCAGCCGTTTAACTTCCTCTGAATAGCTGCAAGTTTTCCTGTCCTCTTCTCTTTCTTTATTCCGTGTTGGAATAAGGTTAGAGACTTTTTGCTCCCAAGAAACCTCTTGGATGCTTATCCTTCTCTGCCCTTTTCCTCCCATCCCTACTCAGTTCCTTAGTTCACATCCTGATCACCCTTCATGCATATTCCACAGGTACATAACTCAGTGTTTTTCAAGTTATATGTGGTGGGAGGTTTTGGTAGGAGGTGCTAGGTGGGCTCCTTAACCCTACTTCAGTGATGGTAGTTTCATTTTGATTTTTTTTTTTAAAGAGAGAGGGACAGTGAGAGAGAGAGGGAGAGAGAGAGAGAAAGAATCAATTTTTATTTAGCTTTTCATGTGGCTTTTGTTGCTACAACACTTTGTTGTGTACGTGGTGCTGGGATTTGAACTCGTGTACTTATGCATGCCAGGCAAGTGTGGTAACCTCTGAGCCACCGCTCCAGCCCTGCATTTTTATTTTTATTTTAAGAGAGAGGAACAGTGAGAGAGAGAGAAACAATTTTATTTAGCTTTTCATGTGACTTTCATTGCTCTGAGACTTTATTGTGTGCGTGGTGTTGGGGTTCAAACTCGTGTACTTGTTCATGCCGGGCAAGTGCTGTAACCGCAAAGCCACTGCTCCAGCCCTTGATTTTTAATATAATAGATCTTACTATCCTTCTCTTCTACCTTCCACCTTGATGTCTGGTTGATCTTTTTATTTTTAATTTTTTTTAAAGAGAAAATCCATTTTACTATTAGTTTTTCATGTGGCTTTTGTTGCTTGGACACTTTGTTGTATACGTGGTGCTGGGGTTTGAACCTGAATCCTCATGCATGGCAGGCAAGTACTGTAACCATTGAGCCACCACTCCAGGCCCTGGTTGATCTTTTAAAAGCAAATCTAATCATATTGCTTTCTTTTCTGCTGAAACATCCAGCGGTATCTACCATGTATGGCACTTCATGAACTCATACCCCGCAGGGACCAAGAAGGTGAGTTAAATGGATGAAGTGGACTGTATTCAAGGGAAATGGGGCACAGAGGGAGTGTCGGGGCAAGTTGTCCTGTCTAAAATGGGCACCTGCCTGATTTCCACCTGGGAATGTGGACCCAATTTCTCATATTGCCCAGTTTTTGTAAAGAAGTCAGAAATCCAGATTTTTGTAAGAAATTTTCTGATTTTTACATTAAAATTATATATATATGTGCATACATATATATATATTTATTTAAGAGAGAGAGGAGGGAGAG
>PVKS010030450.1:0-24381 GCA_004027875.1 Aplodontia rufa
TCTCTATTTAGCTCTTTGGCCCATTTATCAATTGGGCTGTTGGTGTTTTTGTAGTTGACATTTTTGAGGATTTATGCTCAATTTAAAAAATCCTGCTAGATAGCAATTCAGAGAAATAGTTATAAGGAAATCATCAATAAATTTGGGATGTTGGCATTGTTACTATATTTGTAACATGTATATTACTTTGATTAGTAAGGGTCAATTGGTGAAATAAACTGAGTCATTTGTCATTATGTTGGATAAAAAAGCTCAGGTCCTGGACTTCATATACACATAAATATGTGTGTGTGTGCGTGTGTATAAATTGTATGTACGTATGTACAATTTATACATATCTGCCAACAATATGTTACAATTTTATATATATAACAGTATATATAATATTTCCACATGTTTTTCAAACACTGTGGAGACATAGAATAAGAATCCTGCATTCTAGTTGCTATAACAATACTTTTTACTAGATTATGAATCTATTTAGATTAGGTTAAGTTTGTCTATATTGAATTGTTTCTGCATAAATGGTACAAATTAAAAATTTATAATTATTTTTAAGCCACTAACATTGTTTCATTTAAGGTACTAAAGTTTGTTTTATTTCCTCTTTTGAATCCATTAAAAACGACTCAAAAATACTTCCATATCAGCTTTTCCTTCTATGGGTAATCTTGTCTACAACTCTGCGTTAAGGCAGCTTGTCTTTAAGAATAATTGGTTTCTTTCTCCAACCAACCTTGAGAATTTTGTTTTAAATCAACTCAAATGAGCTTCCAACTTTACTCCCATTTCAGGGCTATAAAGTTACACTTGGTAATCAGCAACAGAAATGATATCTTGCAAATACTTGATATTTGGCTGAAACTGGGAAGTTTATTCATTGCCATCTAAACAGCATGAACTATCTTTACTGACATCAGTCATTCCTATGTTTAAATGAGAAGCACAAGTGTGGAGAGTCTGAGCACAGCAGGTAACAGCTGTTAAGACGGACTTTTTTTTTCTTTAAATTAGCATCCTCATTATGTCCTATTGCTATTAAGTCCTCTTCTGGTATCTCCTAGGGTCATAAGCCTTTTAAACATACTTGGATTTATGCAGTTAAGAAATCATTGGTAAACAGAAAATTTCCTTATTGAAACCAATATATACTTCAACTCAGCCTGATTTGCATAAACAGCTGATCTTTTAAAAATGGGTAGAATAAGCTGTCAAATTGCATCTAATAGAGATGGAGTATATTAACAAGCTTTTTCCTAAACATGCCAATAGATGCCGGTTATTATTTAATATGTGTGATTCAATTTCACAGCACAGCTAAATTTAGATGAAATTTCATTACTCATGAAGAGACAAACAAGCCAAAATGAATTTCTTATGAAGTAGTCAATTAAAGTGAATTTCTGTGAAGTCACCATACATAATCTTTATGTCTTAAAAGCTGTGACAAAAAGCTAAGTGTTCTGTCCCATAGTCACAGTGAGCTTAATTCAAAGGCTTGCTTAGTATTTTGGTCTTGTTATGTCTCTTGCTTTTGATTGTATTTTGACCTTTCCTTCCAAGTTGGTATTGCCCATATATCATTTTCTTTGTTACTGAATGTAAGTGAGAATACCTTAATGTTATTCTGTTTTTCTTAAGGAAATTCTGGCTTAATGCTTCAGTTTTATATCCTCATACCCTTCTCAGCTGCTGTGTTCTACTTACATTGGGTATTTGCCATTATAGTACCAATAATAAAAAAAAAGCTACTACATGACTGCATATGTTTGTATTTATACATACAGTTTGATAGTTCTTGATATTATGGGCCATCCTTATACTGAAGTCAAGTCAATAAGGATTAATTTCTTTTAGATTATTAAATTATGGTCAATTATATTTCTAAAATGTTGATAAACAGGTAAAAACATAGTACTTAATCAAAATATTATTATTCACTAATGGAAATTTATGTAAGTGATTTTTCAAATTAAATGAATTCATTAAAGTGGGAGTTAAGAAGTTATCTTAGCAAACCTGTTTATAATTTAGTAAGATCTTTAAATAGGTCATTTGACTGTTCTAGAAAACTGGCTTTATAAACTTACCTCAATTTATTTGTAATAAATTAAAGTACAAAACAAAAATCACATTTACCTATTTTATTTAAATTTACCTATAATTTCTTGTTATATTTGAAGCAAATTTAAATGTTGTGAATCATATCTTACAAATGGGTATTCCATATCTATTACCTGTTATAATTGGCCTTATTTTCTTCAATTCTGACCTTAGAGTCTATTATGGACAGACTGTTAATCTTCTAAAATTGCACATTTTAAATTGTAAAACATTCAGTGAGTTCCCATTTCTTTTTAGATCAAAGACAAATATGTTAAACATGTATGCAAATTTCTCTACAATTTGATTCCTACCTCTTTTTCTTAATTTATCACCCACTGTACTCTCTCATGATTGTAATAATTAGCAAAACTAACTATGATACTCAGGTGGGGTTTTATTTGGTTAAAACATATTTAATTATTTTTAATTAGAATTTATCTTATTAAAATGATAGCTTAAATTATTGGATTATGGGAGTTAAAGTGGTGGCTCAGCACTTGCCTGGCATGCACAAGTACTCGGGTTCAAACCCCAGCACCATGTACACAACAAAGTCTCGGAGCAATGAAGGCCACATGAAGAACTGAATAAAACTAATTCTCCCTTTCTCTCCCTCTTCCTCTCTCTCTCTCTCTCTCTCTCTACACACACACACACACAAACACATACTCTGTCTCTCTCTCTTAAAAAAAATTCTTAGATTATGCTATGGACTTATAAGTGGCTGCACACTCCTTTTAAACATGACATATATTTTTTGATATCTGACACTGTCTAAGCAATGATAATGAAAACACCATTATATGTTTCACAGTTTAGAAAATGTCATGTAATACATTGTCATTTTTGATTTTCAGAATGTAATATGGCTTTCACAAATGGCATTATCATTTATATTTTTATTAGTGCATTTTAACTATACATAATAGTGAGGTTCATTTTAAAATATTCATAAATGCCTATAATATGTTGTTAAGTGCTAGGAATCTAATACAGAATCTTGCACATGCTGGACAAGCACTCAATCACTGTGCTCCATCCAATTTATTTTGTTTTTTTTTTTCTTTTGTTGAGATGGTCTCACTATATTGCCTAGGCTGTCCTCAAACTTGCAATCCTGCTGCCTTGGCCTCCAGAGAAGCATAAGTCACAATGTCCTACTTTTTTTTTTTTTTGGTACTGGAGATTTTACCCAAGGGCACTTTACCACAGAGCTCCATTCCCAGCCCTTCTTATTTTTATTTTTATTTTGAAACAGTGTCTTGCTAAGTTGCTTAGGACCTCATTGATTCTGAGACTGAAATTGCAATCCTCATGTCTCAGCCTCCTGAGTGGCTGGGATTATAGTCATATGCCACTGAACTGGTTAATTATTTTCATTTTTAAGTAAAGAAACTAAAGCACAGAAAATCATCACTTGTTTGATGTCACATAAGTGGCAGATTCCCATATAAAACCTGTGACTTGTAATATTTTGTCCAATGGGTTTGGTTTCACCCCCACTAAAATCTGCTTCAAGTATCATGGTATCATAAAAAGTATTTTTCAGCAACATTAATATTATTATTATTACATAAAGAGCAAAAGACTGCCAATAAATCTTAATATATTTCTTTCTTTCATTTATTTTTTTCTAAGAGAGAGGGACAGTGAGAAAAAGAGAAAGAGAGAATCAATTTTTAAATAGCTTTTCATGTGGAATTTGTTGCACTGACACTTCATTGTGTATATGCTGCTGGAATATGAACTCACATCCTTGCATGTGCCAGGCAAGCACTGTAACTGCTGAGCCACCACTCTAGCCCCCCAATGTATTCCTTAAATAAATAATAAATATTATTAAATACTTATGATAAATAATAAAACCAATTAATATTAATAGGGTTAAATAAATACATCATTAATATTAATATAACTTTTACAAAGTAGCAAAAGTAAATGTGGGAACTGAGATATTAAAAATACCAGTCAGGACATCACTGTAGGACCCCCACCTGGAGCAGCCCCTGCCTACCTGATGCCTCATGTGCCTGTCTGGTCTTCTTTTAGTCCCAGCTGGCAGGTATTCAGGACACCTTTGGTAGGACCCCCATCCAGAGCAGCCCCCACTCAGGACTAGAGGAGGATCCCCACCCTAAGAAGCCCCCATCTACCTGATACTCTGTGTGCCAGTCTGGGCTTCTTTCTGTCCCAGACGGCAGGTGCTCAGGACTACTAGGACCACTACTAGGACCTTCTTCTGGAGCAATCCCTGCCCGGCTGAAGGACCGACCCAGTCCTCTTCTGGTCCGGGCCCCAGCACATGCCCAGGACAGATGGGAGGAGCATCCCTGCCTGGAGTAACCCCCAGCTCAGGCCTTTTCTGGTCCAGGACTGGCAGGTGCCCAGGACGACTCAGGTTCAGATCTGCAACCTAACCTGGAATCAAAAGGTGGAACAAAATGAGGACCCAGGTAGAAGCAGCATCTGGAAGAAAGTGTTCATCAAAGAGGTAGTGGCTTATCTGATCCTTTGACTTGCAAGAAAATACCACTTGGAGAACTGCCTACTTTCCTCACAGGAAATCTCAATTCAGAGATACAGAAGAAGCTTTTCAAAAATGAAGAATCAAACTAGGAAAGGTTCACCCTCTAATGCACAACTCTCCTAAAAAGATGCCAATGAATAGGGACCGAGATGAAAACCTTGAAAATATCATCAATAATATGATTACTGAAAGGAATAATGAGCTAAAATAATATAAAATAAAGGGACTAAGGGAGAAAACTCAAGATATGAAAAACTCCATTAACAAAGAAATTGACATACTCAAAAAGGAATTAACAGAGCTAAAATCTACAGTCATGACTGAGAGGAACCATGGAAGAATTTAATAATAGACTAACTTCTATATAAAACAACTTCAGCTCTTGAAGAAAGAACTTCTGACAATGAGAACAGGCTAAGCAAGCTTGAGTGCATGAATGACAAAAAAGAAAAAAACTCTCAAAACACAAAAAGAATTTTAAAATGTCTGGGATGAAATGAGAAGAAACAATATAAGAGTAATTGGGATATATGAAGAAATTGAAAAACACAAACAAATGGGATAAGGAACATTCTCAATGAAATAGTTAAAGAAAAATTTTCCCACATAAAAGTAGAGTCAGATATGCTCATCCAGGAAGCTTATTGGACACCCAACAGGCCTAATCAAATGAGAAGCTCACCAAGACACATCATATTCAAAATGTACAACAGGGAAATCAAGAAAAACATATTGAAAGCAGAAAGCGAGAAATGCCAAATCACATTCAGAGGCAAACCAATAAGAATCACATCTGATTTTTCAGCTCAGACACTGGAAGCAAGAAGATCATGGAAGATCTTTCAACACCTGAATGAACACAACATGCAGTCAAGAATACTATACCCAGCAAAACTCAGCTTCAAATTTGAGGGGAAAATAAGAACTTTTCATGACAAAAACAAACTTGCAGCATTTGTAAACTGAAAGCCAGCATTACAAAGAATCCTCAAAGATAAACTCCACATAGAAGGACAAGCAAACACTGCTCAAAACCCACAAACAGAGGAAATTCAATAAAGGCACATGCTATCAATAGACAACCAAGATAGCACAGAACTTACTAATAAAACACAATGACTATGAACCACAACCACATAACTATTCTAACAATGTGAATGGTCTTAACGCACCAATCAAAAGACACAAGACTAGCAGACTGGATCAAAAAAACCCTGCTTACAAGAAACCCACCTTACAGTCAATGATACCCACAAATTAAGGGTGAAAGAATGAAAAAAATTGATCAGGCATGTGACCAAGAAAGCAAGCTGGAGTTGCAATTCTTATATCTGACAAAGTGAATTTCAAACATAAATTCTTCAGAAGAGATAAAGAAGGTCATTATATCCTAGTAAAGGGAACAGTACAACAGGAATAAATAACCATAGTAAGTACATACTCTCCAAACACCAATGCCATCAACTCCAAGACATAAAACCACTTGTGGACCTCAACACAATAGTACTGGGAAACTTTAATACTCCTCTATCATCAATAACAAATTATCAAACAAAAATACAATAAAGAGCTCTCCAGTCTAAAATAACACCATAAATCAAACAGCCCAATAACAGGCACCAAAATCTATACAGCAATTAAAAGTCTTCCAAAGAAGAAAAGCCTAGGACCTGATGCATTCCCTGCTGAGTTTTGCCACACCTTTGAAGAAGAGCTCACGCCTCTCCTTCTTAAGCTATTCCAAGAAATTGAAAAAGAGGAACTCCCCCAAAATTTTTATGATGCAACCATAACTCTGATACCAAAACCCAAAAAAGACACATCATAAAAAACAACTACAGATCAATATCCCTGATGAACATCAATGCAAAAATCCTGAATAAAGTTCTTGCAAACTGTATTCAAGAACACATCAAGAAAATAATTCATCACAATCAAGTGGGCTCTATTGCAGGTATGCAAGGCTGGTTCAACACATGAAAATCAAAAATGTGATTCATCACTAAAGAGAATTAAGGACAAAAACCAAATAATCATCTCAATTGATGCAGAAAAGGCCTTTGACAAAATCTAGCATCCATTTTTTTTCTCAAAACTCTAGAGAAAATAGGGATCAAAGGAACTTATCTTAACTTTGTGAAGGCCTTATATGCCAAGCCCTCAGCTATTAAACACTAAATGGAGAAAAGTTGAAAGTATTTCCACTGAACTTGGGAACAAGACAAGGCTGCCCGCTTTCACCATTTTTATTTAATATAGTCCTCAAGACCCTGGCTAGAGCAAACAGGCAAATGAAGAAAATCAAAAGGATAAGAAGAGGAAGGGAGGAAGTTGAACTATCTCTTTTTGCTGATGACATGATCCTGTATCTGGAAGATCCAAACAAAACTCCTCCAGCAAACTGCTAGGGCTAATAAACAGATTTGGCAAAGTAGCAGACTACAAGATCGACACCCATAAATCAATAGCTTTCCTGTACGCTAACAGAAGAAGAAACAAGGAAATCAGTCTGATTCACAATATCTTCTAAAAGAATAAAATACTTGGGAATTAATCTAAGAAGTAAAAGGCCTCTACAAGGACAATTGTTGAACATTGAAAATAGAAATTGAAGGAGACCTGAGAAGATGGAAAGATGTTCTGTGCTCTTGGTTAGGTAGAATTAATAAAATTAAAATGGTCATTCTGCCAAAGGCACTATACAAATTCAATGCAATCCCCATCAAGATTCCAATGTTATTCTTTACAGATATAGAAAAAGCAATTCTAAAATTCATTTGAAACAACATGAAATCCAGCATAGCCAAAACATTACTAAGCAAGAAAGACAAAATAGGTAGTTTTGCATTATCACACCTAAAATTATACTATAGAGCTGTAGTATTAAAAACAGCGTGATACTAGTATCAAAATAGGAATGAAGACCAATGGAATAGAACAGAAGGCTCTGAGACCAACCCACATATCTTTAAACATCTGATCTTTGACAAAGGGGGTCAAAATATAGCATGGAGGAGAGCAAGCCTATTCAACAAATGGTGCTGGACAAACTGGACAGCCAACAGAAAATTGAAAATAGATCCTTATCTCTCACCTTGCTCAAAAATCAAATTTAAATGGATCAAAGAATTAGGAATTAAACCAGCTACCATACAACTGCTAGAAGAAAATTAGGACCAACAATCCAACATATGGGACTTGGAAATGAGTTCCTCAACAAGACTCCTAAAGAATTTCAGTCAAAAATTAATGAGTGGGATACCATTAAACTGAAAAGTTTCTGAACAGCCAAGAAATTAGTCAAAACAGTCAAGTGATAACCTACAGAATGGGAGAGAGTTATGGCCTGTGTTCCTTCTGACAGGGGACTAATATCCACAATTTACAAAGAACTCAAAAAAACTCAATAACAAAAACACAAACAATCCAGTCAATAAATGGGCCAGAGAGCTAAACAGAAACTTCTCAACAGAGGAAATTGAGCAAGCCAATGAATACATGAGAAAGTATTCTAAATCACTGCTAATCAGAGAAATGCAAATTGAAACTACATTAAGATTTCACCCCACTCCAGTCAGACTGGGAAAGAGGAAGAATACAAACAATAACAAATGTTGGAGGAGTATGGGGACATAGGAACATTAGCACACTGTAGGTGGAATTGCAAACTGGTCCAGCCGCTCTGGAAAGCAGTGTGGAGACTCCTCTAAAAATTAGGGTTGGATCCATCATACGACCCAGCTATTCCTCTTCTGGATATTTTCCCAGAGAAGTTAGAATCAGTACATTACAGCAACACAGCAAAATACATGTCCATAGCAGCTTAATTTACAATGGCTATTTACAATGGCTAAATTATGGAACCAACACAGATGACCCTCACTGGATGAATGGATCCAAAAGCTCTGGTATACATATACAAGGAAGTTTTACTCAGCTATTAGAAATAATGATATTGCATCCATTGAAGATAAATGGATGGCAATGGAAGAATTAATGCTGAGGAAGTTAGCCAAACCCAGAGAGTCAAGAGCCAAATAGTATACCTCATTTGTGGAGGCTGGAGTTAAACCCAGGCTTGGGGGAAAGTTAGATAAACTCATGTATTAGAACCACAGAATAAAAATGCAATATGTTAATATTTATGAAATACTGTTGCAAGATACTGCATAAGATATTTGAACAAGCTATACTGCATGCTTTTACAAAAATGTAAATGTTTACTCCTATTGTCAAATATATTGAAGAATAACAAGGGATGATATGAAGGGAGAAGTGGAAATGTGGGAACTGAAATAAAGCAAGGTACATTCCAGGCATTTATAAGTATGTCACTCTATATACTATAATCTTTTCATTTACATAAAAAATGTTCTTCATAAGTATAAGAATTATGTCACTGTATTTGGGTATTTTAGGAAAAATATAGGACCCATTAAAGAGGCAAGGGATTGGAGGAGGGAGGTAGAGGGGTGTGTGTGGGGTATTCAACAAATTGTATTGCTGTATTGTGTGAATCTATGAATATGTGACAACAAATCCCATTGTTATGTACAACTATAATTCACTCATAAAAAAATAAATAAATAAAATACCAGCCAGTTCTTTTGCTACATGGAGCATCATTTTTTACACCATTTAGACAAGAAATGGGTAAATTGTTAAGATTGCATGTTAACAGATGAGAGCATGATAACATTTAACTATCTGTTGTTTCCAAGTAAAATAACTTGACCCCCGCTAAACACTGGAAGCTAATGCCTACCAACACATATGCTGCTAGACTACCTGGATTGAAATCCTGGTTTTATCACTTACTAGCATGAGATCTTGAATAAGATAGTAAGCATTTACATTTCTCATTTTCCTTATCTGTAGAATTGAGATAGTACTATTATCTGCCTAGGGGTTTGTTTTAAGGATTGCATGATTTAAATCATTTTATGCTATGCATTCTGGACAGTACCAGTTCAGTAATGTCAGCTGTCAGTATCATCATCATGTTCACCATCAAAAATAATATGAAAAAGTCTATATGAAGTAAATACTTGAAAAATTTGAAATGGAAGCATATTCACAAAATACCATACATTTTCCAAAAGCAATTTCAGGTTAGAAAAAGAGAAGTAAATGATGCTGCATTGGTTTAATCAAATTGACTTTAATAAGTCTAATTTATGGCTAAAATGGAAATGCACAGTGAAAACACCGATAAGCTTCTGTGACACTTAAAAAGTGAGCTTAGGATTTATCACGAGTTATAATCAATCAAAACATTTTTCCTAAGTGAACTGCCAGTAGATTTCTGTTATAGTACAGAAAGTGTGGTTATGCTTGAATAACAGATGCCATACATTTTAAATAAGTATTGGCTTGTTTTATTAAATTAAATCTATTGGATTTATCTAAGTGCCAAATATAATTGAAACAAAAGTTAGCCTTAGCTTTTAGGCTGGTTTTAAATAAATCCCTTAAAAATAGGTATCAAAATGCTTGTTACAGTAAAGTCATACAAGAGCTATGACTTCTGATTAGTTGGCTCAAATCAAATCATCAACTTGTCCCTGTTTATAAACTATCTCCAAGTATAAGTATGGATATTTTTTTCTTATAATGAAATTCCATGGAGATAAATAATGCTTTTAAATGTGACAAATGGTCCATATTGTAGTGTTGTACAAAAATATTTTCCTATGGAATTGTGTCTTTTTCTTTTCACCCTCTAGTGGCCTCATGCCAATATTGCATTTTCCCTTTTTAGTAATTTCACAGTAATTTTGACTGCCTTTGGTAAAAATTTGTTTTGCAGTACAATGCTAAGTGATTTAAGCATATCCCTAAATTGATGCATAGCATTTTTTGTCTGTGCTAAAATACTTTCACAATCATAGAAATAAAGTGGATTGACTATTGTCTGTATGATGTTCATAGACTCAAGCCACCTGTTAAGCCATCTACTCTTTTCTATTAAGGTACTTTTGTAGAGTGTTTTCTATCTCCAAGACATACTTGAAAGATCTTTATGGAAGGAAAAGGTAATTGACCTTCTTGTGAATTTTCCTCATCTCTATAAGTTTTAAAATAATAGTAAAGTGGTAAAAGGTTGCATACTCAGTAAAATAAGAATAAGGTACACATTACTGTAGTCTTATCTGTAGCTGGAATATATTTCAGTTTTCTCAAAAGTGGAAAAGGAAAAAAAAATCTGCTATTTCTGTGTGTTTGAAGTTTTTTCCCCTAACATTTAATTATACTACACTTTTTTTTTTTTTACCAAAATGTGAAATAAGCAAGCGAAAAATTGTCTTACCAAAATTACTGGATACCTTACAATGTCATGGTATATTTGTAGAGCATAATAGTTGCCAACAAAATCCTGAGTAACTTTTCATAAGACTCATTAAAGAGAATAACACGGTCTGTAGGATACTTTACTTTGCAAAGAACATACTTTTACCCCTAATATTTTTTGGGGAAGATTCAGAATTTATGCATTTATTATTGACACCATTCACTGATACTAGCATTTTGAGATCACATTGTGTTCTACTCTACTAGCTTTTTTTTGTTCTAATAATATAAAGTTGCCCTGATTTTAATTATTAGATGATAAGGAATAGGTATGTTTTTTTTCCAAAATTTTCATGTCATTCATTTGCTATTATAATTGAAGGGAAATTAAATGTTGCCAATGTGTCATACAGTCACTGCATGATGATAATACTTGAATGATGCACATATTTCTTGAAGCAGATTAAGTCATATAGAAGAGTGTGTGCATTAGTCCATCTTTGCTTATGTGCTCTTGGCACAAAATCAGCATAAACCAAGAAAAATATGTAGCTTTAGAAATTAGCTAGATATTTCATAATTTGAGTCAAAACAGATAGGACTTTTGTTCTCAGGAAACTTCTACTCTTCTAACACAATATATAATAAATAATAATACAGGGGCTGGAGCAGTGGCTCAGCGGTTGCAGTGCTTGCCCGGCACGCGCAAGTACATGGGTTCAAACCTCAGCACCCACGTACACAACTGTCAGAGCAATGGAAGCCATGTGAAAAACTCAATAAAAGTTGGTTCTCTCTGTCTCTCTCTCTCTCACTCACTGTCCTTCTCTCTTTAAAAAAATACAAAATATATGATTTCAAATAATCTGCTGTACTGTATGGAGAATCCTCAAAAAATCAAGGATGGAACTACCTTACGACCCAGCTATCCCACTCCTGGGAATTTTCCCAAAAGAGTTAGAATCAGCGTATTATAGCGATGTGGCTTCCTCAAAGTTTATAGCAGCTCAATTTACTATAGCTAGACTATGGAACCAACACAGATGCCCCTCACTCGACGAGTGGATACAAAAACTTTGGTACATATATACAATGGGATACTACTCAGTCTTTAGAGAAGATGATATTATGGCTTTTGAAATCAAATGGATGGAGATGGATAGAATTATGCTAAGTGAAGTCTCCCAATCTCAGAGACTCAAGGGCCAAATGGTTTCTCTCATCTGTGGATGCTAGAATTTATGGGGAAGCAGTAGGGCAGACGGCTAACCTAACAATACTTCAAATTGAATGACTTTCAGAGTAATAGGGGGATGGCTCTCTAGGATACTTGGAGGCATAAGGAGGGGGATGGGGAGGGGGGAGGGTGTATGAAGAACTCACAGGAGTCTGGAGATTGGGAAGATGGGGGGAACCATCCCAGAAGGCGATGTCACTCCTCCACGAGCAACCCATTTAACGCATGAGTTCTTCTAGGGGAAACTGCAACAGGTAAAACGCAAGGTGGTCATCCATCTTCTGGCATTACCCCTGGATAACAAAGTTTATATACATTGATTGCTACTGTTTTGATAAATGTTTCCCCCTCAACTGTATCTCTATATACTTCTAATAAAAAAATAATCTGCTGTAAAGGAAAATTAAGGATATAATGAATATCAGAATTCAAGTATATGATTTAGGTTTGAGCAGGTAGGGAGGACTCTGCTGAGAAAATATTTAAGCTGAAATATAGTTTAGAGTTAGCCAGATTGAAAGTGGGGAACAAACTTCCCAGGAAATAGAACTGTATGCTTACATATTTTAAAGTGGAAAACAGCTAAAAAGTAAATTACTAAGAATTATGTACAATTGCTCTTTCAATAAAAAACTATACTTATATTTTGTGTCTTTTCTTTTTTGCATATGAAAAACCTATATTATCATGTTACTTATTCACAATAATATCTGTGTTTATTGGCTATCTCAGTAGATGAAAATTTTAATTGATACACATCTATGTATACATATACATATTTTAGGCATGGACAACTTCACTCTTGGAAAGATTTCATTAAATTATCTCTTTGTGTGTGGTGTGGTATGTGTGAGAGAGAAAGATAGAAAGAGAAATACTGGAAATTTAAATCAGTGCTTCACACATGAAGAGCAAGCACTCTACCACTGAGCTACATCTCCCGCCCCAAGTTTTCTTTAAGAAAAGAAAGAATGCTATTGTCCTGACTTCCATGTAGTATCTTTAACAGAATTTTAGCAGAGAGCTACTTCTAATAGATTTTGCTTTTTGGAAAGTACTAACCAGAACTTTCTATTTGTTGCTTACTTCCCCCCCCCTCTCTGTTCACCATAGAAAACAGAGGAATTTACCATTTGGTAAAATGTAAAGAAATGCCTTCATCTATATTACCATGCTCCAATAATGACCTCAGCATCAAATTTTTAAAAATTTTTATAATACTTGAAAGATAAGGACACACAAATTTCCAAATGGCAAACCACTAACCTAGAGTCTTAGGGGTGGTATACTCAAAATTTCATAAAATCAGATGCTTGCTCAATTACCAGCTTCTGGCTTTCACCTCTTTAAAAACAGAAAAAGCCAAAATGCAAACCCAAGTCAGTTATCTGATATCACTTATACAAGATGCAGTACAAATAAGGTTAAGACCTACATTCTGGTTTGTTCTGCACCTGTTGTCACAGCTAAATTTTTCATGATACCCACTTACTTTAAGATAATAAATTATGCTATCATTTTGTCTATAAGAGATTAGTAATACCTTGGTATAACCTACCAACAGTAACATGTCATACTAAAATCACCTACCCAATATTATAAGTGGCCAGTGCCAGATAGTATTTAGTTGTAAACCTTAGACAGGCTCTGTGGAAAACTTTAACAAAAATGAATTTCTTGCCATGTGTAGAAGAATGAAATTAGAACCTTATCTCTCATTGGGCTCAAAAATCACTTGAAAATGGATCAAAGACCTTGGAATTTGACCAGAAACTATGCAACTCCTAGAAGAAAACGTAGGGTCAACATTCCAGCTTTTAGAGAAGCAACAACTTTTTCCACATGATCCCTAAAATTCAGGAAATAATGCCAAGAGTCAATGAATGGGACAGCATCAAATTAAAATTCTGCACAGCAAAGGAAACAATTAGAATGTGAGGACAGACCTACAGAATGGGAGAAAATCTTTGCTAGATTCTTTTCTGACAGAAAATTAATTCCTAGAATATATAAAGAGCTCAAAAAACTTTACACTAATAAAACAAACAACCCAATTAATAAATGGGTAAATGAATCAAACAGACACTTGGCAAAAGAAGAAATACAAACGGCCAACAACTACATAAAAAAAATGTTCTACGAGGAGCCACACTATGATCCAGCTATACCACTTCTTGGTATTTATCCTAAAGAATTAAAGTCATCTTACTACAGTGATACAGGCATACCCATGTTTATAGAAGCACAGTTCACAATAGGCATCTATTGAACCAGCCTAGGCATGCATCAATGAATGAGTGGATAAAAAATGTGGTATAGATACAGAATGGAAATTTATTCAGCCCTAAAGAAAAATGAAATTATAGCATTTGTAGGAAAATGAATGGAACCAGAGAACATCATGTGAGGCAAAATAAGTCAAACTCAGAAGGCCAAGAGTTGTGTGCTTTCTCTCATATGAGGAAACTAGACAGGGAAAAAGGGAAGAAATGGGGGGCTGAACCTCTTAAAAATCAAAGGGAGGTGAGTGGAGGAGAAGGACCATGATGTGGGTGTCAGGGAGGCAGAGGGAAAGTGCTAGGGAGGGATGTTGGCTAAATTAATTATTATATTGTGCATATGTACAAATATGTAACAAATACCACCATCATATACAACTACAAGCACTAACAGAAAAATGTGAGGAAAAATTATTTTCTTGGCCACATATAAGGCACCTTATTGTGTGATGAGAAAATCAAAGAACCAGTATTCTAGTGCACAGAAATCAGAGTAGCTCTTGGAGACTACATAAGAGAAATAAACAGAGATACTGTGCTTCATGACTTCATGGATTGTGTCATGCTGCTAAGGTATCAGATTCCAAGGAAAGGGCATTCAATTTGGTCTTAGGTCATATGTTACACTCAAGGATTGGGATGGCCAGCAGTTTAATTAGCAATTCTGCCACATTATATACAATGGGGAAAGCAAAACTGGAGTGAAGTGGAAGGAAAGAATGCTGGGCAGGAAAATCACGCATGTTTACCACATATTTAGTATTGAGGAATCGGCTCAGTGGAGGTTTCAACTGGCACGCATGATGCAGGACAGTGCAAACTCCTCTCTGAGAGATGTCGGTACATTTTAAGACTGGTGAACGGACCAGAGTGGTGACTCAGCAGTTAAAGTGCTTACCTGGTATGCAAGAGTACCCAGTTTCAAACCCCAGCACCACATACACAACTGAGTGTCTGAGAAACCAAAGGCCAGATGAAAAATAAATAAAATTGATTCTTTCTGATTTAAGGGCCAATGTTTTCTCTCATAGTGTAAAACCTGCAACAAGATGATAGTCAATTGAGTTTAAGTATAAACTCACCATACTTGAAACTCCGCATTAGCTGGGGGAGCCATACCTATGAAGGTGGGGGGAGAAAGGGAGGAGGCAGGGAGGGGAGGGAGGGATAAGTAGATCAATACAACAGTGAATACTCAACTCCCACTAGAAGCCTACCTATACACAGGCATGCAGAGAAACTCAGAATTTTCAACAATTATTCTATATGTATATGTTCATTTCAAACTATAGAACTATAGGATGGTGGAATTAGAGAGGAGACATGAGTTTGGGGAATGGATGAAGGGAGTAGATTCTGGTATAGTATCGACCTTAACTTACTATTTCACTATGTCAATATCCATGTATGCATGAATATGTAATAACAATTCCTCCAATGTGTAACACTAAGTCAAACTAATAAAAAGATTGATTCTCTCTCTCTCTCTAACTCTCTCTCTCTCTCCATTTTAAAAAGAAAAAAAAAGAATGATGTAGCTGGGCATGGTAGCATATGCCTGCTATCCCATCAACTTGGGAGGCTTAGGCAAGAGGATCAAATGGTCAAAGTCAGTCTCAGCAACTTAGCAAGACACTGTTTCAAAAGAAAAAATTTTTAAAAAGGACTGGGGATATGGCTTAGTGGTTAACTGCCCCCAGGTTCAGTCCCCAGTACACACAACCCCACAAATTAAAAGATTAATGAAGAAGAAATATATATCATCATTTTCAACAAATTATTTAAAATTTCTACATCAATTTTTTTCAAAATCTCCCCAAAGAAGAGGCAAGTAATGAACAACACTGTGTCAAATAAATAGCATTATGACTTTTATATTGCTCCAGATCTTAAGTTGATGATTTGTGGATGTAAAGACACAAGAAAGAAATTAAAATATCAAAAATTATCTGCAATCTATACTTCTGTATCTGGCATTTAATATCCTCATAGCCAAATTCAATCTTACTTTTATTTTTCTTTCATATATATTCAAATGTCTTGGGAAATGAATTTACCTGTGAATTCCAAATATGCACAATGTTTTCTTGATCCTTTGCCTTTGTTGAAACCATGTTCCCTTATCATATCCAACTGTGACATATCCCTTGGTGGTCAGTTCAACTCATACTTAGGGTGGACAATTTTATCTTGCTAGCACAGATCAAAGAGAGATTCCCTATACTGTAACAGTTCCTGGTAATTGCAATTTATATTAATGATCTTTATATGTATATATATAATGATCTTTATATAATGATCTTTATATAATGATCTTTTGTGAATATGTCATACTTCTTACAATATCATAAAATTCTTATTTTTTTCCTTATTTGTTGTGCTGGGTATTCACATATTTATTAATAAGCAGAACATAGCTCTCATAACTTTATATCCTTAAAAGTGTGCCTTGAACTTTATTGATTTCATACAAGCCTAGTTTACAAGAAGCAATGGAAAACTTCTATATATAAATTTAAATAATTGCTATGCTCTCTGCTTTTAAAAATATGTTTTTCACAATAACTTCTATGATATTTTTGTTAAGTTTGAGAAAGTCTCCACACTTTTGAAATAACATTGAGATCTTAGCCTGTTAAGTCACATCTATTTACAGATTCAGAATGTATGTGCTTGTATTGCTTGACTGTAGTTGAGGTAATTCAATATTCTTTTATGTCCTAAAAATCAGAGAGATAGTAATTTTTTAAATTAAATATAGAGAGTGAAAGAGAGAGAAAGAAAGAATCAGTTCCATTCATTTTTCCATCTGGCCCTTGTTTCTCCAACACCCAGTTCTGTATGTGCTCCTGGGGTTCAAACTGGGGTCCTTGCACATGAGAGGAAAGTTTCTAACCACTGAGCAACAACTCCAGCCATAGTGATGGTAATTTTAAAGATAACAAATATTGAAAATTCATAATTTGAATCTTCAGTTAATTTCAATGCTTATATTAAATATTACGCACAAAATGCATTTCTTTATTCCTTTATATTAAATGAGCTCTGTACACTGTTCTGGATTTTCCTACAATATAGAGTTACTAACAAATCATTAACATTTTGGCTGATTTTATGTAAATCTTTGAAAGAGTTTGGAAGAAATCCAAAGCAACATATAACTGCCTTATTTTAAAAAATCTATTGCTGCCTCAAATTTATTCATATGTTTTCCAGAGTATCATCATATTCTAGAATTTTTTTGCTAAAAGTTGTATAATATTTGATAATTACTGATTCCTGTCACCTGTAATGGAATTGTCTTTTGCCTGAAAAACTATTTTATTCCACATATACTGCTATGAGGTATGGTTAGTTGTCTAGCAGAGTGTGCGTACGTGTGTGTGTGTGTGTGTGTGTGTTACAGCTCAAAAATTTTCTGTTCTTAATTGGTGAGTCTAAACTATTACAGTAGTAACTTTAAAATGACTTTGAAAATTCCATAATCATTTATCACTGGCTACTTGCATTTGTTCATCCATGCCATTCTCATGCCTTTCAGAACTTTCTACTTGAGGTTTATAAATATTTTTTTCATCTACAGGAAGAGCGATAGATTCTTTGAAGCTATATGCACTTATTTGAACATCCAGTCTAACCAATCACTTCAAATAAGTAAGTTTTTTCTGATTTGACATATACACATGAAACTGTTTTAAGCTATGGCATTGTTGGATCGGGAGTGCACACAATTATCTGAGTGTAAGTGACAGTGTAGTCATCAAAGAGCATAGTGCTAATTTAATCTGTTGTAAATACATGTTTTAGAAGTCCAGAGCACCATCATAATGCCCAGAAATGTGACCATGATCATATTGTAACTACTCCAGTATGTATTAAATACAATATTGATTATATGAAGTTCTCACATCCACAGAAGTGTCATGTGTGACTGTGTTTATTTTGATTTGAACGCCAATAACTGCTCAAATGTAATGTCTTGCTTTCAGCAAAAAGGTATCACAATAACAAAAATGTGACTTCCCCCCGAAATCATCATTATTTCTAACCCACCTAAAGTTTACCCAAGTAGCCAGGTGCAGTGGTACATACCTGTTATCTCAGCAACTCAGGAGGTTGAAGAAAGAGGATCATAAATTCAAGGACAGACCGGGCAATTTAGCAAGTTCCTGTCTGAAAATATAAAGGAATGGGGATGTAGCTCAGTGGTAAAGTGCCCTGAGTTTAATCCTAGTGCTCCCCCAAAAGGTTATCCCAGTGGCATTTTGCTTTCCTCTTGTATCTTGCCACACACATCTCTGTGATACAATGAGTCATAGCATTACGCTAATGAAGGTGAATCATGGATTAGATTAAGTGTATACAGATGGTTTCCTTTTTTCCAACCAACAAATCCACTTCTAAATGGGTTTGATTTTTACAAATTATACTAGTCTGGAAGGCTACCATAACAAAATACCACAGGCAGGATGGTTTAAACAACAGAAATTAATTTTCTCAATTTTGGAGGCTGGATTTTCAAGATCAAGGTGTTGACAGGTTTGCTTTTACTTGAGGCCTCACTCCTTCGCTTGTTGATGGCTACCTTCTCTCTGTGTCCTCATATGGCCTCTTCTGTATGTGCCTGCCTCTCCTCTGTACATATTCCAATTTCTCTTTAGAAACATACCAGTAATATTGGTTTAGGGTCTGCCCAAATGAACTTACCTAATTTTAATTACCTCTGCGCAATTCAAGGCACATATATGTATATAGAAATATGTACATTCATAATAGATACACACATATATGATATACATTATATCACAGTATATTAACATACTGAGAAGTTATAATCTAAACATATATTTATATATAAGTAGTATATAACAATATATAATATTAAGTACTAAGGCTGAACATATATTGTGTATTATGAAGATATTATATATAATATATAGAGGTTATATGAGATATGTTTATGTGTATTACTTATGAATATATATACATTATATATACATGCAATGATGTATGATATTAAGTGCTAATGCTGAACATTATGTATTATAAATATATGTGATGTTATATAGATACTATATATGATATATAGATACGAATATTTATTATTTATCCTTATAAATGCATTATAAATATATCATGATATCATATATATGTTCATACTTATCACTTCATATTATTTATTATGAACCACATATTAACATACAAATATATCATATATATTTAAACCTTATCAATTTCTAATTAATTTTAAAAGAACAAGATTTCCCATCCACTTTTAATGTATCATCCATCCACATTTGCTCTTTAGCTTGTTCCCAGGAGATTCCTTTTCCTCTAAACATAGTGGTGCTCCAGTAGCAGCATCTCCAAGCACAGTGTTTTTCAAACTGTTTTGTGGAACCTTCTGGGATTTCACAAAGCCTTGGTTTATATTTCACTTTGAATGCATTCTCACTTACACATAATGCATTATAGTTAAAAATAAAACTATATGAAGTCCAATTGGGACAACATTGGAAGTCAATCACTTTTAATGGGTGCTGCTATAATTTATTTTGATGGGAATCCTGTAACAATACATCTCCTCTTACCTCTATGTATAAAGTTGAATTTTTGGAAAAGTGCAAAAGTGCATGTTTTTAAAAAACTATTCAAATGTAAATCCCTACACAGAGGCAAAATCCACACATACCTGGCACATTGTACATTTGCGCAGAGCATATTCTCATGATAGTTCTCTCAAGACAGCTTTGCTGTACTTAATAAGTGAACACCTAGCATCATCATGGTATGGTAATACAGTTAGTTTTAGTGCTGTTACATAGGGAGGATTTCCATCTGACATGAACATTCACATTTCCTTCTGATCTGACCAATCCCAAATCCTTCTGCCTTCTGGGGTCAGCATTGATTTTAATATTCAAAGAACAATTGAAAGAGTCCCTATTTCTCATATGATAACCTGTATCCAGGTATTTGTGGGGAAAGTGTGTAGGAATTGACTTGCCTTTAAAGTTCAGCCTAGGACTACACCACACTCACTTGCTCTACCCCCTTGGGTGTCCACCCATCCTCCCATATCCACTTTGCCCCAGGCTGACTATGTGCCAGCTCTTTATTTCCCCCAAAGCACTGCTTAAAGGATTTCAGTGTTAAAAATCTTACTAAATTCTGTTGATATTGATTGGCAATTAGAACCCAGGTTGAGAAATGAATGCACAAAAAAGCAAAAACTTTAAATTTAAGACTATATTTCATCACTTCTGGACATCTAATTACCTTATTCCTACAACAGAATTTTTCACTGGGCCTGGCTCTCTCTACACTGCAGCCTTCTGCTGTGTGCCTGAGGCTTGTTCTCTTCTTTTCTCTCCTGATTGCTCTCTTTCGCCTCTGTTTTGAGGATCATCAGCTCTTTACCCTCAGTCCCTTGAGTTATAATTAAACAATTTCTCTTACATTCTTGGGCAGAACAGTAGCTCATTCTTTACTTTGTCCATTCTGTCCCAAAGTAGTGTATGTGGATCTTAACTCCAAAGGCCAAAGGGGTTCTTCAATTTAAATAGTAAGTAGAAATATTCCTCAACTAAGCTATACTCTTCTTTTTATAGTCACATTTTTTGGTGAAATAAAAAATGCCCATTAAGTTTAAAACATACTCTTGGTTAAGAATAGAAAACTGCAGAAAAATGACAATGGATTTAATTATATAATTTTTTCAAGATAAGATAAATTACCCTATGCTCTCTCCAAACTTCAAGTTGTTGCTGAACACATTCAAACTAATATATGAAAATTCAGCTTTGTGATGAACAGGAAAAAATATATAAGATAATTCATATAAGGTCATTCAAAGAGAAGAATATGCAATGGTTATCATTTGTCATGGGCATTTTCCACTATAAAAATTATGTATATATGATTATATACATAATTTATAATATATCTAATTATATAATATGAAAGCCATATAAATATGAAATACATAAAGATGAGAACAGATATAGACATATCTATAGATATATTTCTATATAGATAATTTTTATATTTAATTATAAAAATATGTATAAAATTTTGGTATATTTTATTGAGTAAAGTTTAGTAATTTAAAAACACTGCAATCATCCTTTGCTCTTCTGTTTAGCTCACATTCCTCATCCTATGCCTCAGTAAATCATTTAACTTTACCTTCAACATATTTTTGGAATCTGACCCTAACATCATCTCCACCAGTAGTATCTGCAGTGATTTCTGCACTACCTAGAGTTAGGCTGAACTTCACAGGCTCAGGGCACATTTCTTCAGAAGACTTCTCTTACTTCAGACCCAGCCACAAGCTCAGAATCTGCCTTGGCTACCCTTACTTCTACCTAACTAGTTACAAATTTGGGAGTTCCTACTACCTCCTCAAGTTCAATGATTAACTAGAACACATCACAGGATTCAAAAAGCACTACATTTCAATTACAGTTTTATTATAGCAAAAGGGGAGCAAATCAGTTCCAGCCAAAAGATATACACAGGGTGAATCCTGGGCAGGTCCCCAAAGAAAAGCTTCCCGTGTCTTTTCCCTGTGAAGCCAAACATGTCACCTTTCCAGCAGGTCAGTGGCTTAATGGTATGTACAGAGTAGCGCCAATCAGAAGTGCACCTTAGCTTTGGCATTCAGACGTTTCTTTGGGGTTTCATTACAGGCATGAATGACTGAATTATTGGCCACATGATTAAACTCAATCTCTAGGCCTCAATTCCTTCCTCAGAGGTCAGGCTAATATGTGGCACAAGGCCCCAACACTCTAATCACATGGTTGGTTTTTCCACTCCCTCCTCCTTCCCCCCAGTCCTCATTGTGACTCACTCTTACTAGTTTAAAATGGGGGCCTACTATAAGTCACTTGGTTAGTATAGACTAAGTGGGTCCACCACAAAAACAAATTCCAAGAATTACTCTGCAAATTCCAACAATTTAGAGCCTACCTCCCAGAACCCATGGACCAAGACCAGTTGTCCTCTTATTATACATCACCCTAGCCAAACCATCTTTATCATCTCCTACCTGGAGTAAAAACCATCTAATTGGTATCTACTTAGTCTCTTGCTTTCTTACTATCCCATCTTCATACATGTGTTGAAGTGGTTTTTTCAAACCTTGGCCGAATCCTGTAATTTCTTTCCCTCACATCCTCCTTTGGCTACTCAGTACATTCATTAAGGTTTTACCATGGTAATTGAGGTCCTACATGACTGGACCCATGCCACCTATCTGAACTCATCTCCCATCAAGCTCCCCTTCTTCTTTCTTCTTTGGCCATAACAACAGACTCTTAGCCATACTTCAAATATCAAATGTCAAATCTTAGTAAAAATTTAAGTTTGGCAGTTATTCCCATGGTTTTTCTCTTTTCTTCACTTTCAGCATATTTCTTGCTCATGGAATAGTTGCACTCATTTGTATGTCACTCAGAAACCTCATTGGGTGATGCAGAGTTATGCAGAGTCTCAGGAGCTTACTTAACTGAGATTATGATTATAAAGTGTAAGCAGTTACATAATCTAAAATTGTTGGACTCAGCATGATTTAATAATAAATGGACTTTGGAAAATTTTTGACTTTCTGAACTGAAATCAGAATTAGACATCCATTTTCTTTAAATGACAGTATTAAATACGTTAGATTAGGAAAAATTAATTTTAAAATATTTTTAACTAGTTAGTGAATATTTAAATGGATGAGGATTATTATTGAGTAAAATAACAAATTATTGAATGCAGTGGTTAATTTATTTTTTAAATGATCTTTCTCTCTTCTTTAGTTCAATTTCTGCAGAAATTAGCATACAAGTGTCATGAGATGGAAAGATGAAATATTTAAAACTAAGGCAAACTTTTTTTGTAAAAGGTAAGATAATAAATGTATCTGGCTTTCTGAGTCATAAAGTGTTTTGTCACAACTACTAACTTTGTCACTGTATTACAAAGGTAGCTATAAGCAACATGTAAAAAATTAGCTATGACTATGATCAAGAACAACTTTGTTTACCAGAACAGGAAGCAGGTCATATCTGGCCTACGGTGTCAAACACCAGTTAAAAAAATATTATGGTTAACCATTTTCTGTGTTAAAATAGAATTTTTAAAACACTGTTAAAAACACATTACTCAAATCAATTGGACACTAAAATTCATATGAGATTGCATCAAATCATCTCACTATTCCCATTTATATTTATAGCAAATATAGTTATAAATTTGAACATATAAAATATATTTATTTTTGGAACTCTTTCTAGAAAGATGGAATAGATGTATTTTTCACACTTGTCCCACTAATAACAGCAAAAAAAAAAAAACTTAGACATTTTGTAGATATCCTTAAAGATTTTGGGACCAGAGATAAGTGATGGTAGCAAATTTCCTGGGTTTTCTTTTTGCCTCAGATATCCCAGATGAGGGAAAATTACCATCCTGGAAATACAAACAGAGGCATATAGGAATAATCCAAACAAAAGTCTGTTCTCTGTAAACAACTGATCAGGAGATGGGCAGATTAGGAAGACAGAAACATTAGACAAGAAGTAATCACTCTACTTCGGCCAAAAAAATAACTGGTACCAACCTGTTGGGCACTGTGCAAAAGAAAAATGCTGCGCTGGAGGCCATGACACTTCTCTCCTCCTCTTTCATGTTTCTCGCACTCTGAGCTGCATGCCTGCGCATGAGGGCTACTTCCTCTCTTTCTCTGCACTTTCCGGTTGGTGATAGCCGACAACACCAACATTGCAGTCCCTCATTGGCTGGGATAAGCCAGTCTGCCACTCCACCATTGGTTCCTAAGCTGTCTGCCCTCCCTATAACAATCCATGTGCCTGGAAAATAAACGGGAAGTTCCAAGCTGCCGCCAGCTCATGAGGCTGATTTTATTTTCCCCTGGCTGGCCGGGA